>JASKGM010016791.1:0-11614 GCA_034509205.1 Ceratonia siliqua
AAGTCCTTTTTTCTCGAACTCGCTCCCAAGGAAAGGCTCAAGCGATGGGGCCCCCCTCACCTCAAGAAATTCCGTTTCCCTAAGAAATACCTGAGGGTTAAAAAGGGCGAGACAGGATGAGCAGTAATAGCATAGGGTTAAGGTTTCATTGCATGATTTTCTGAAGCTCAAAACCTCTTCCTTTTTTGGTGATGTGAATGAGGATCCTTAGTACTTCCTAGACGGAATATATTAGGTGTGTAGAGCTTTGAATGGTTCATATGCTATATCAGTGTAGTTGGCTGCCATTTATCTTTAAGACATGGCCCAAACTTGGTATGAGACTCAAATACATAGTAAGCCAGATGGGGCACCTCCCTTGGAGTAGAGGAAATTTAAAGAGCTATTTTTGAGTCGCTTCCTCTCAAACAGTGTTAGAGATACTGAGAAGTGCATAATTGTCATGTTTTTATAGTGAATTCTCTTACATTTGATTACTTTGTTTATGAGTTTCTTGTGTTTTTAGCTTTGTTTTGTGTTTTATAAGTGTTTTTGAGGTGGAAATCCATTATGAGATGAAGTGATTGAAGTTAGGCAAGCTTTGGAACAATTTGAAAGCAAGCCTATGTGGGAAAGTGCTCAAAACGCTTATTTTCGGGTCTAAGTCAGAAGCTTTGGCTTCTCAATGCTCAAAATTGAAGAAAATGAGTCCTAGACTCAAGAGTTCAGTGCTCCAATGCCAAATACAACATTGTAGTGCCCAAAAGAAATGATCCAGCACCTCTAGGTCTCAAAGCCACAACACTGAAGAGTTAGGGTTGCGGCTTATGCACACCACATAGGTTGGCGACGCTGCTCCCAAAGCTATTTTTCTCAAATTAGAATGTAGGGTTGGGTACTACAATGCCTACTGAATACTTTAAAAACACATTTTCCTACTTTAAACCATTATTCTAACTTCTAAAAAAGTGGAGAGAAACCTTATAAGAGAGCAACAAAAGAAGATGAAGGCTAAAGAGAGTGGATTCAGAAGAGATTCATTTTCTTGGAGTTCTTCAAGGAGTTTTCTCTTCATTTCCTTTGTAGCTTTTATTGCTTTCATAGACTTGAATGTCGTATTGGATAATTTTATGATGTTACAAGGTTAAATCTCTTTGGTTGAGGATGAACTCAATGCCATGGACATTACTTTGTGAGTAAATCCATTGATAATGTTACCCAACTGATTGTTTATGTTCTTATACTTAATTTGTTTAGGATTATTGCATGGGTTTGGGTGGCCAACTAAGTGAGCTAGGTAATCATTTAATGCTATGATGAGTGATTGAATACATAATACTTTGATTCTTTTTTTCACAAGCAACATTTGTAGTCATTGGAGATGATCAAGTCCTTGAAAACTATGATTGGAGCATAACATTGGTTAAATGGTCTGAGCTTGTGAGATTATTGCTTAGATTAACCTGTCTTTCTCATCTTAATGATTTCATTAAATTAAGTTTAGAGAGCTTATTCTAGGTTGTTCATTGAATATGGAGTAAATAGAGAGTGCTCTTCTATTTAACGATAACTAAGGAAAGATTAGGGTAGTAGAACTTATTGCTATCTGTGGTTAGTACTCATGAGAGTGATTTAAGAGTATTGTTAAGTTTATAATCATAATGAGTGACTGTCTATGATCACTTGCCGGTGTCCAATGGTAACAAGTGAATCCTTGACCATATTTCTCATCTTATTCTAATTTTCTCATTATTTGTTAAGTTCTTTGTTTATATTGTTCTTATTCACATTTACATTTAGTTTAAGTCCCTTGTTTTCATCAAAAAATGCCTTGCTACATTTCAATTATTGATTCATTAATTTTATTAGTAATTAATCAATTAAACCCAATCATCTACAGGCGAATGACCCTTACTTATAAAATCAAATACTCACTACTACATTACAAGGATATATTTATGAGTCTCCCATTTGGAAAGCATTCAAATTTAGGCTTTGTTGACGAGGTTTAAAGTTTCAATTTGGGAACACATCATATGCTAAGGTTGAGAGTTTGAGTGCTTACGGCAAATCGAGGGTATGTCAGTTTTATATTATGATGTCTAATTTACCTGGTTGTCTTGGTACGTTATATATCTTGTTGCCACAAAGGAGATGCGGGCAAAGCTTTTTGTTAACGACTTTTGAGAAAAATTTTCAAATCGATTGCTAGGACTAGATATGAGTCCTATGAGGATGCAATGGAGAATGCTCGTATTAAATATGCTTGTATTAGAGAGCAAGGTTTCTCAAGATATGCGAAAACATCCTCACTAAGAGAGTTCTCGAGGTGGTTATCTGAGCCAAGATAGTGGTAGTGTTGGGGGTGAAGTTACTTTAGGCCAACAAGGCAATTATAGTAGTTCTTATCAATGTGGCAGTTATATTGGGCAATCTTCTAGTTCAGCTCTAAGTCATAGGGTTAAACATAGTGGTTTATTGTAAGCAGTTGTGGTCGAGGGCTTTCTAGTCGGACAACTCCTTCTTGTCCTACTTCTGGGAAGTTTCATACCAAAGTTTACTTTAGAGACAGCAAAGTTTGATATAAACTGGGAGGCCAGATCACTTTCAAAGAGATTGTTCTATGGCACCTTCACATCCATCACCTAGTCATGGACTTGCGTTAACGACTTTATCTTCTCCACAAGTTAATGTACCATCAACGAGACAGTTTGGAGGTCTTGAGAGCTGTGGTTCTGAAGGAACACCTCAAGAAGGTATAGGATCTGCAGGTGGGGGTTTGAGGCAGGCTGGGAGAGGTCAAGCTCGAGTTTTTCCACTAACTCATAAGGATGCCTAAGCATCCATTACTGTGATTGATGTGCTTAATTTCTATATAATGTTTATCATATTTTCATTCTTCAATTTATGAAATTTTTATTTAATTCTGTTATTTTTCTAGACTTTTTATTTATTGGGTTTATTTTGTGTTGAGGAGTGAATAAATAAAAGAAATAAAACATGCACATAAAGTGGCATGAAATAGAAAAGAGTCGTTGGGTACAAGGCGAGAAATAGTGGAGACTTTCCCAAACAATAGGAAAACTAAGTCATATTTCAAGAAGGAAACAAGAGAGGTTCAATCCTATTAGGAAGAGAAAACTAACAATATTAGGCTATAAATAAAGTTGTTGCCACCCACCAAAGAACACCAAGTCTGAGAGAGAGAGGGACGTTCAAGGAGCATTCTCACTTTTCCTTTTTATTCCATTTATCTTTTCTTTGTATAATTTTTTCTCATGAATTCCAGTGTTAGAGTTATTTGTTTTAATTTTATTATGAACTAATTTTTGCTGCTAAGGCTACGAAGTAGCCTCTCCATGAAGATTTCAATTTTTATTTCTATGTAATAAGGATTTTATTATTCAACTTGAGTTTACATCACTGAGTTTAATGCTTTTAATTATTTGGTCAATAATTAAATGATTTGTTGTGCAAGTTAATTCAAGTTATGATGCATGTGAAATAACTTCTTGTGATGTATGCCATGAATTGAATGAAAGACAGGAATGTACCAACGTGATTTGTGTGATTGTGTTGTGAAATATTATCAATCTTAATGTGCCCAATTGCTTTTAAATTTGCATATAAATAGTCTAGGTTATTGTATGTTGGGTAATTCTAATTCTACTGAAGAGAGGGTTTTAGATGAATTAGAATATTTCACTATCAAATAGGATAATAATTAACTAATTGCATGGTTAGAATTTGCAATAAGATTGGTTAGGTGAGTTCGATACCTTAGTATTTTCTTAATTGGTGAAATTTCTTTCTTTCGAAGTATTTGGTTAATTCTTAGTTGTTTAATTAAATTTGTTATTTTATGTTTTAAATTTCAATTCACTATTTCTCTTTATTTTCAAATAATTTAGAGTTAGAACAATTTCAATAGCTAATAGGTAGAAAATCCTTATGGATTTGACATCCTTCTTTATCACTATATTACTTGTAACAATTTCGTACACTTGCGAATTATCACAACAAGTTTTGGGAGCCGTTGCCAAGTATTTTTTTATTTTCTATTACTATTGATACCAACTAGCCCTAGGATAATTTTATTTTTCTTTATTTTAGTCTTAATTTTTAATTTTTAATTCAATTTAGTTTTAATTTTTTTGTTTTTTATTTTCTAATTGCACAAAGTCCCTTTTTTCCTCTTTTTTCTTAATGTATCCTTACTTTTTCATTTATTTTGTTTATTTTTATTTTTTCTTCTTTTGTTTATTCTTTCTTAATGTTGTGCTTGAGGCGTATTCGAAACTTAGACTTAGTACTTTTTAACCCTAAAATTGAACGCACCTTTCACCTTTTGAACAAGGAGAAAAAGGAGGAGTCCACAACTGAGAATGAAACAATGGAAGACAAACAAGGAAACAGGACTTTGCGAGATTATTGTTCCCTTAGTCACTGGAGCTACTTCTAGCATTAGACGGCTTGCCATTCAAGGTAATACCTTTGAGAGAAAGCCTAATATCCTTCAAATGGTAGCCTCTAGGTGCAATTCAGTGGCAAGCCACATGAGGATCCACATGCTTACATAGCTAATTTTTTGGAGATATATGATACTTTGAAGCATAATAGAGTCTCTAAAGATGCTATCACATCGAAAATTTTTCCATTCTTTCTCTGAGACAAGGAAAAGGCATGGTTAAGCTCACTTTCATCGTTAACCATAACTACATGGGTTGATTTGTCTAAAAAGTTTCTAGTTAAGTTCTTTCTCCCTGCCAAAATTGTGAAACTGCAAAACGATATCACTACATTTGTTTAATTTGATATGGTCACTTAATGACCTTGGGAGAGTTATAAAGAACTGCTGAGAAGGTACCCACATCATGGACTTCCTATTTGGATTCAAGTGCAGACCTTCTTCAGTGGTTTACAACATACAACAAGTACCATGATTGATACGGTCGCTTGAGGGACTTTGATGAGAAAATAACTAGTAGAAGCTTATGAGTTGATAGAAGAGATGGCAACTAATAACTACTAGTGGCTAGCAAAGTGAGTGACACCAAAAATAATTCAGGGAGTTCATGAACTTGATTCTTTTTCTGTTTTTGCTACTCAAGTTACGACTTTGTCTAAGAAATTAGACAATATCAATGTTAGTGCCATTCATTCCACTAATACAACTTGTGAATTTTGTACAGGGAATCATATGGAAGTAGACTGTCAAGTGGGAAACCCATTCACCAACAATAGTTCAAAGCAAGCAAACTTTGTGTAAGATTACCAACGATAAAACAATCCTTACTCTAGTACTTAAGGATGGCAAAACCACCCCAATTTCTCTTGGAGCAACTACGTAAATGTTCCCTAACCTCCATTGGGTTTTCAACATCCACAGTAAGAGAAGAATCTGAATATCGAGGAGGCAATGGTACAATTTATGGCCATGGTGGACACTAAACTTCAAGATCATGACAATGCTTTAAAAAGCAATGAGAACACTATGCAAAGCATTGAAAGGACAGTGGGTCAATTTGCAAGATTATTGTCTGAAAGCCCTTAAGGATCACTTCCAAGAACCATGGAAAATTATCCAAATGAGAAAGTAAAAGCCACTACTTTAAGAAATGGAAGGTAGCTTAATTTTCTAGAGAAAGCACAAAATTGTAGAAAATAGGTGCAGATTGTGAAGGCTGAGAAGCCCACACATGTTTCTAGCTAGACAGTGAACATAAATCCTCCCATTTCTTCTTTTCGTATTTCTCCTTATGTTCCTATTATACCTTTTCCTAAGAGACTTCAAAAAAATAGGCTAGATAAATAGTTTTCTATATTCCTCGATGTTTTTAAGAAGTTACAATTAACACTCCTTTTGCATATGCCTTGGAACAAATGCCTAGCTATGTGATGTTTATGAAAGAGATTCTATCCAATAGGAGGAAATTAGGATAATATGAGACAGTGGTGTAGATTGAAGAATGCACCACCATTTTGCAAAATAAATTACCACCAAAGCTTAAAGATCCAGAAGTTTACCATTCCTTGCACCATTGGAACTTCTTATTTTGAAAAGGCTTTGTGTGATTTAGATGCTAGCATTAATATGATGCCTTTTTATATTTTCAAGCAATTAGAGCTAAGGGAGGTCAAGGCCATTACTATTTCACTTCAATTGGTGGACCGATCTATCAAGTACCCACGTGGAGTCATAGAAGATGTACTAGTAAAGGTGGACAAGCATATATTTCCTGCTGATTTTGTGGTGTTGGATATAGAGGAAAACGAAGAAGTTTCACTAATTCTTGGTTAACCATTCTTGGCTACAGGAAGGGCTTCAATTGATGTTAAAAAGGGTGAGTTAACATTAAAAGTGAATAAAGAAGAGGTTATGTTCAACATCTATGAAAACCTGACATTTCCAAAATAGGCAAGTACTTGTTTTCGAGTAGATGTCATTCAACAATATGTAGAAGAAGCTTTTCAAGAAGATAAATCACTTAATTACTTGAAGGATAAGACAAAAATATATTCTGAGTTAACGATCAAAGATTGAAGCATTGTTGTGAAGAACAAGTGAAGAGGAACTTTGCACTTATTCCTCTTAGAGACCCTAGTTGAACAAGACTAAAAATCAAGTTCTTGACTGACAAGCGCTTCTTAGAAATCAACCCAAGCAACTTATGTTTGTTTTTTTTTAGTTCATTTAGTTTCATGCATTAACACTCTTTTTATTCAATTTTTGTGGTTATTTTTAGTTTGCAATAATTTTGTGGACAGACAACTATGTTGCAACTCTCTTTGATTCACATCCAGGGAGTGTCTTTCCTCTCCACCTCTTTTATGTTTTATTTTGAAACACTGGAGACAATGTTTATTTTAAGTTTGGGGGTAGGGGTCATTTATTTAGTTTATTTTAGAGTATTCAAAAATTCAAAAATTACAAAAATATTTTCCTCTCATTCTCTCAATTTATTTTCTTGCTAGTCACAAGCCTATGGTATTACCTAATTGTCATTGAATTGGATTTATGGAAAATACTAAACTTGTCTTGTTTTGTGCTTAATTCTTGTGTTATCTTGGTTTACTAGAAGTACTTTGAACACTTGTGTATGACACCATGATCAATAAGTTACTTTGTTGGCATAAAGTATATTTATGAGAATTGGATATTCTTTTTAGGAACTCACTGAACTCTAGAACCTATTTGATAATCTCTCAAGGTGAAATCCTAGGCAGCACACCACTAGAGAAATAATCTAAGCCATTTTTGGAATGTTTGGGCTTTTCTAGCCTACCCTCATTATCTATCTCTAGCCTCAGCACAGTAGCCAATTCTTTCTTTCATTAACCCACATTAATCACACCCTAAAGCACATAAACACCAATCCTACCCTTTGTCAAGAAAATCTTTTATTTGCTTAAGTCATTGGAGAAGAGAAAAGGATTTTTAAAAAGCTAGAAGAGTAAGAACAATTTTTGTTATTCTATTTTGACAAAAATAAGAAGAAAAAAAAAAGAGAAATAGCTACATAGTATACAACCCAAAGTCAATAAAAATAAGTGTGGGGGTTATGAATCTGAAAACAAAAAAAAAGGAAGAAAAAAATGCATTCATGTTATATTGAGTTGAATAAATTACTTATAAATACTATAGAAAGTAAATGTGAAACTTTATTTTTTCTCTCTTTAGTGGTAAAATTCTTTGTTTGACCATTACCCTAAGCCAAACATTACAAGCTTTTATTAAGTCATTTTGATCTTTGGTGGTATTTTTGTACTATATTAGTGGAGAGTTGATTTGAAAGATAGGCAAATGAAGTTTGAGTAGCTCATTCTCTTGGAGATCAATTACAATTCAGTCTAGTTTGCATAAATTGACCCAAGTTGATAGAGTAGTAAGTTGAGATTGGGTACTCACACACACACTCAAAGGTTTCCTTGTAAACCTAGCATACTCTTGAATTAATCTCAAAACTTGCTCAGTGTTTTGAATTTTCCTTGAATCATTTACTTGATGCAACCTATGAGGCAATCATTGTGAGAAATCATCCTAGTCTAATCATTTTAATTTTGTTTTCTCTCTTCTCTTTGCTTTAGAACTAACAAATCTTAAGTTTGGGGGTATTTGACGTGCTTAATTTCTATAAAATTTTTATCATATTTTCACTCTTAATTTTATGCTAGTTTTTATTTAATTCTCTTATTTTTCTAGACTTTATAGTAATTTGGTTTATTTTGTGTTTAGGAGTGAATACATAAAAGAAAGAAAGTATGCTCATAAAGTGTCGTGAAATAGAAAGGAGTCATGGGGTACAAGGAGAGAAACAATGTATACTTTCCCAAACTATAGAAAAACGGAATACTATTTGAAGCAGGCAATAAGAAAGGTTGAATCCTATTAGGAAGAGAAAACTAGCAATAGTGTACTATAAATAGAGTTGCTACCACCCACTAAAGAACACCATATCTCATAGAGAGAGAAAATGGGCATTCAGGGAGCATTCTCATTGTTCCTTTTTATTCCTTTATCTTTTCTTTGTATAATTATTCCTCATGAATTCTAGTATTAGAGTGATTTATTTTAATGTTATTATGAAATAATTTTCCTTGCTAAGGCTACAATGTAGCCTCTCCATGAAGATTTCAATTTTTATTTCTGTGTTAGGATTTTATTATTCAATTTCAGTTCACATTACTAGGTTTAATGCTTTTAATTATTTGGCCAATAATTGGATGATTTGTTGTGCATGTTAATTCAAGAGATGAAGCATGTGAAATAGCCTCTTGTGATGTATGCCATGAATTGAACGAAAGACAGGAATAAGCCAATGTGATTTGTGCAGCTGTGTTGTGAAATATTACAAATCTTAATGTCCTAATTGTATTTAAATTTGCAGAGAAATATTATAGGTTATTGTATGTTGGATAATTCTAATTCTACTCGAGAGAAGGTTTTAGATAAATTATAATATTTCGTCATCAAATAAGATAATAATTAACTGATTGCATGGTTAGAATTTGGAATTAGATTTGTTAGATGAGTTGGATGCCTTAATATTTTCTTAATGGGTGAAATCTCTTTCTTTCTAAATGTTTGATTAATTCTTAGTTGTTTAATTAAATTTATTATTTTGTTTCAATTTCAGTTTACTATTTTTCTTGATTTTCAAAAAATTTAGAGTCAGAACAATTTCAATAGCTAATTGGTAGAAAATCCTTGTGGGTTCAACATCTTTCTTAATCACTATATTACTTGCTACAATTTCGTGCACTTGCGAATTATCACAACAATGATCATGGGTCTACTTCCAATATGTTCTATTAATGCTCGTATTTTGTTTGATCCTAGAGCTACCCATTTGTTTGTATCACCCTTCCTTGGTTTTCAAATTAGTATAGATCCCTCACTTATGATCGAGCCATTCGTAGTCGCTACTCCAAAATAAGACTCATTGAATACCAACACTATGTACAATTCTTGTGATGTCTTAGTAGATGGCAAGAAGTTGTTAGTGGACTTGGTGGTTCTGGATATAATGGAGTTTGATGTAATTTTGGGGATGGATTGATTACCTTCTTGGCATGTTACCTTGGATTGCCACAACAAAGTGGTGAAATTTGATCTACCTGAAGAGCATATTTTTTGACTTTAAGGGGATCAGAGTTAGGCACCCTACAACATGATTTCTGCTTTAGGGACTAAGAGGTTGTTAAGAAAGGATTGTCAAGGATTTAGCTATTGTTAGGGACACCCAAATGTCAAGGTCATGTTTGGAACAAGTACAAGTGGTATGTGAATATTTTGATATCTTCCTTGAGGAATTATTGGTTTGTCACCAAACTAAGAAATAGAGTTTTGTATTGACTTGTTATCTAATACACAGGCAATTTCCATACCAACATATTGGATGGCTCTTGTTGAGCTTAAGGAACTGAGGGAGAAATTACAGGATTTGATTGAAGAAGGTGACAATAAAGAATAGGTATCCCTTGCCTCACATAGATAACTTGTTTGATTGGCATCAAGGTGCCTAGTGTTTCTCCAAGATTGACTTGTGGTCTGGATATCATCAACTAAAGATTAGAGAGGGAGACATCCCGAATATTTCATTCCAAATTTCTTATGGGCACTATAAGTTCTAAGTTATGTCATTTGGTCTCACTAATGCCCCAGCTAATTTCATGGACTTCATGAATTGGGTTTTCAAGCCATTCCTACATCACTTTGTGATAGTCTTCATTGATGATATCTTAGTTTATTCTAAGAGTGAAGAGTAGCATAAACAACATTTGAAGACGGTTTTGCAAACTTTGAGAGAGCATCAGTTATATCTAACATTTTCCAAGTGTGAGTTGTAGTTGGAAAGTGTGGCTTTCCTAGGGCATATAGTGTCTAAAGATGGAATACGTGTAGATCCAAAGAAAGCATAGGCACTTCAGAATTGAACTAGGCCAACATCAGTGATATAGATTTATAGCTTTCTCAGATTAGCGGGATATTATCAGCAATTCATCAAGGATTTTTCTAAGCTTGCTACTCCATTGACTAAGTTGACCCAAAAGGGTGTCAAATTTCGATCGAATGACAATTATGAGGAGATTTTAGAAATTAAAGGATTGTTTGACTTCAACACATTTTCAGCTCTTCTTTTCGGTAGAGGTGGTTATGCAGTTTATTGTGATACATCTAGAGTAAGCCTTGGATGCATGCTAATGTAAAATAGAAGGGTGATTGGTTATGCATATTATCAGCTTAAGAGGCATGGGTAAAATTACCCCACTCACGATTTAGAGATTGCTGCAGTCATCTTTGCCCTTAAGATTTGGAGGCACCACCTGTATGGTGAGACTTGTGAAATTTATAACAACCACGAGTGTCTTAAGTATATTTTCCAGCAATGGGACTTGAACTTGAGACAACGGAGATAGATTAAACTTTTGAAGGACTGTGACTAGACAATTTTATATCATCATGGCAAGGTGAATGTGAACACCTAATTTTGTCCAAGAATTTGTTAAATTAATAATAAAATTCAAAAGCAAAATTCAAAAAAAAAATAATAATAATAATTAAATAAAAAAATGAATGAAAAGAAAAAGAGATAAAATAGGTATAAATGGAAAAATTACAAACAAAAAAAAAGGAAGACAAAATAATATGTGAAAATAATTGAAAAAAATAAAAAAAATAATAAAAAAACTAAAAGAGAATAGGGAAATAAAGAAAATAATAAACAAATAAAATATAATTAATTAATTAATAATAAGAGAAACAAAAAATATATAAATAAAGAAAAAGTCCTAAAAACACATTTGTTTGGCAGCCTGGTGAAAAAATAAAGGGTCCAGCCCTTTCCTTCTCACTGTCAGACACAGCCCGTGCCTCAGCTATCCAAGCCTAACTAGTCTACCCGGTCCAAGTACCTAACTCATAGCCAAACCCAGAACCACATGGACTGGATCCCTTAAATCCCTAATTCCTATATGCACCCATTTCCCGTGACCTAATCCCCCAATTTCCTCCAAATCACGCCTTTATCTCCTGAATCAGTCATTCGCTTCTTCCCGGTTCCTCTCATTTCCACTCCGTCCTCCCTCTGTTTCTCACCGTGATGCTCGCCCATTACCCCCTTGTAATTTTGGC
>JASKGM010016802.1:0-32588 GCA_034509205.1 Ceratonia siliqua
AGAATTTACTTGCTACAAGATCCTCGACAGCTGGGCGTCGAAGAAGATGAAGTCGTAGGAATGGAAGCTGGCGAGAGGAAGCTGCCGCAACTAAATTGGTGCTCTGGTTCCCGGTATTTGTTTGTTTGCGAGAACGGAAAAAATTTGTTGGGTAATTATTTTTTTATTTTAAAAAATTGTTTCTAAAATAGTAATTAAAAAATAAAAAAATAAAAAAAAATTTGTGTGTTTTGATTTGTTTTTGTCATCTGTTTTTTTAAAGACACGAAAAACAACTGATAAAAACTATTTTTATCTAAATAAATTTTTTATTTTTTTTATTTTATAAAATTATTTTTAGAGTTATTTTCAAAAACTATCTTTTCTTTAAAATTGTTTTATTAAAAATTCAAAAAGCATCCTTTAACTTCAAAAATAATATTCATAGGGTATAATCGTTTTCAACATTTTATTTTCACAACTTTCTGAAATTTAAATTTCACATGTTCTACTATATTACTAAACATTTCCAAAAATTTTATAGCAAATAAGACTTCAGTCAAATGGTAAATTTCATTTCTGTATAAATAACATACAGAAGGCATTGCACTTGATTTATTTTTATTTTAATGATCAATTATTCATCTAATAAAGAATATTAACTCCTGTCATTCCTTGGGTCCCAAGATTGTGTCATTGATAGGTCCCAATCAAAAGTTGAATTGAAATGAAAATATATTAATGATAAACCTCTCTTTAGGGTGAGAGTAACCACGTACAATATTTCCAAAAACTACTCTTCCTAGCTCTACTTACAATATTTAAAAACAACAGAAATGAACTGCTAACTACTAGTGTTCGAATCAGAAGTGGATTGTTGTCAATAAGGTTGTAATTTTAGAAAAACATAATCACCTGGAGCACTAGATCCCTTCTCTTATGGTCAGCCAACTATTTCATTTTGTTTTGAGCTGCTTCTAAGTTATGTTTCAACTGAGCTATCAGAGCATCTCACGTGGCTAATTATTGATTAACTTCCTACACCAGAGAATGACCCAGTTCGTAAGTTGGTATGGTGGGTGGTGGTCGACATTCCAGTAGAAGCATGATATGTCGCATTATACCAGAACTCAGCCCAGGCTAGATGAGTGAACCATTTTCGTGGCTAATGATGAGTAAAACAACGTGAGTATTGTTCTAGGCAATGGTTGACTACCTCTGCCTGTCCATCCGTTTGAGGATCGTATGCCGAGCTCATCTTGAGAGTTTGAAAAATTCCTACCAAAACTTACTCAGAAAAATGGAGTCTCGATCACTGATGATGGTCCTTGGAATGCCATGAAGTTTAACTATGCCATCCATAAATTCCTTGGCAACTGTCTTGGCAGTGAAGGGGTTAGACAGAGGTAAAAAGTGTGCATACTTTCTAAGGCGATCCACCACCACAAGTATGGTATCTTTGCCATTAGAAACTGGGAGCCATTCAATGAAGTCGAGGGTGATATCCTCCCAGACTTGACAAGGTACTAGAAGAGGCTCTAATAACCCTGCCGGAGATAAGGTAGATGATTTATTTTTTTGGCATACTACGCAAGCTGAGACATAGGCTTAGATAGTGGCATACATGACTGGCTAGTAGAATAATTGCCTCAAATGTTTGAATGTGCGCATGATTCTTGAATGGCCTCCAAGTGGGCTATCGTGAAATTCCTTCAAGAGCTGGTCAACAAGTGGTGTTTTGGGAGGAACCACGATTTTGTTTTTATAATAAACTAAGCCTCTTTAAGGGTATACATGTTACTTGGGTTTGCCTGCACCATTACCATGACACGTTCCATATATGGGTGGTCATTTGTTTCCGTTTTAATTTCTTCCCAAAAGCTCATATGGGGAATGAAGATTGCATGTAATATGGGACTGCCTGGTACCCGAGATAATGAATTTGTTGCGTTGTTAGATTTTCCAGGCCGGTATTGGATCTCATAATCATAACCCATAAGCTTAGTCACCCATTTTTGTTGTTCAATGGTAGTCACTCTCTGTTCTATCAAGTATTTAAGACTGCACTGGCCAGTCTGGATAATGAACTTCTTCCCAAGGAGATAAGGTCGCCACACTCGAACAGATTCAATAATAGCTAACATTTCCTTGGCATAAGTGGACTAAGCTTGTTTCGATACTCCGAGTGCTCTATTCATGAATGCAATGGATTTGCCCTGTAGTGATAACACATATCCGATACCTTCACTTGATGCATCAGCTTCAATAACAAAAATATCAGTAAAATTAGGCATAACCAATGTTGGTGTGGTAGTCAGTGCCTTTTTTAATGTCTAAAAGGCTGCCTTTGGTTGTTCATCCCACCCAAACTTTCCTTTCTTTAATAGAGTAGTTTAAGGGTTTGGCTAGCACTCCATAGTTCTTAACAAATTTTTTGTAGTACCCGTGATGCCCAAAACTCCCCTCAATTCTGTGATGTTAGAAGGTCTGGGCCAATTCACCATAACTCTTATTTTTCCTTGATCCACCTTAACCCTCTAACTTGTTACTATATGTCCTAGGTATTCAAGTTCTTGTTTGCCAAAGTCACATTTACTTCTTTTGATAGAAAATTGATTCTTTCTAAGAATATCAAAGGTTTGTGCAACATGTTCAACGTGTTTGGGCCAATTAGAACTATAGACAAGAATGTCATCGAAAAATACTAAGATGAATTTGTGAAGGTGTGGTCAAAAAATTGAATTCATGAGGGCTTGAAATGTGCTGGTGCATTGCAAAGTCCAAAAGGCACAACTAGATATTCATAATGGCCATTGTGAGTACGAAAGGCTATTTTGGGTATATCACTAGGGGTAACTCTAACTTGATGGTATCCAGCCCTTAAATCTAGCTTAGTAAAGTAAGCGGCCCCATGGAGCTCATCTAGCATGTCTTCCATAGTTGGTATTGGAAATATGTCTTTTATGGTAACAGAATTTAAAGCCCTATAGTCAATACAAAAGCGCCATGATACATCCTTTTTTTTAACTAACAAGACAAGTGAAGAGAATGGGTTGTTGCTGGATCTATTAATCCCCAATTTAAGGATGTCAGACACTTGCCTTTCAATTTCAGATTCTTGGAAATGGGCATACCTGTAGGGCTGAACATTGACAGGTTCAATGCCCTCTTTCAAGGTGATTTGATGATCTATCTCTCTAGTAGTTGGAATTTGAGTAGGTTCCTTGAAAATATCCTCATATTTCTGCAATAACTCTTGCATTTCTGGTGGTAGGTGGCCCTCAATCATGCTTTGAGACTTGTTGACACATAGCGCAAACAAAGAGCCTCCTTGTCTGGCTTCCTTAGAAACTGTTTTTATTGAAGCTGCCTATATGTTTTGTTCTTCAATCCCTCGTAATGTGTGGACTTGGTTTTTCCAATCAAACTACATGGTCATTTCTTTCCAATTACATAACATTGAGCCGAGCATTTCCAACCACTGTATTCCTAATGAATAAAGAGTTAAGGAGAAGGAAATACCCTATAGAGTGACTTGTACTCTTTCAAATCTTCCTTGGCATTGGAGATGATTACCATCAGCGACCTTTACTGTGAATGGTTTCGTAGGAATCACAGCCAAGTACAAAAGATGGGCTATCCTCTCATTAACAAAATTGTGTGTTGATCTACTATCAATTAAAGCACTGAACTCTTGTGAACTCACTTTGGCTATGACCCTCATGGTATGTGCCGCTGACCATCCTGTGAGTGCATAGAGTGATATCTCTAGTTCTGGGTCCACTGCCTCATCAATTATCATCTCTACTGAGGGTTCCGCGGATACTTCTTCATCATGGATGTCATTGACAGTTTCATATCCTTCGAGCAATATCACTTGAGCTCTTCTACATCTGTGACCTGCCATGAATTTGTCCTCACAGTTAAACCATAACCCTTGTGCTCTCCTTCTCTGCATTTCTTCCCATGTGAGGCGTTTCAATGGTAATGATGAATTTTGGCATGCTGGTGTAGAGATGGGTCGTGAAACTGGTGTAGTTATGGTTCGAGTTATTGGTATTGGCCGAGTGTAATGCCATTGACGAGTGAGCTGTTCATCCCATATTCGAGCAAGGTCGATAGCTTCCTTTAATGTTTTTGGGCAAAACATTCATATTCCATAAGTTATTTCCAGCTTGAGTCCACCTAAAAATGTACCTACCAAAGCTTTTGGTGTCCGCCCCTATACTCGGTTGCCGAGTTTTTTAAATTCACGTTGATAATCTCTTAATGAACCTGATTGTGTTATGTGTGAAAGGGCTTCATCAAAGTTTTCTCCCTCCGTTGGACCAAACCTTGCCCATAACTCCTCTGTGAATAATTCCCAAGTAATTGGAGTCCCCTCCTCTTGCAACGAGCAACGCAGCCGCTGCCACCATTGATTGGCATCTCCCTCCAAGTGATAAAAACCTAAAGCCACCTTTTGATCTTTTGAGGTCCCTTGATACTTGAAGAATTGTTGCACTCTAGTGAACCACTTGGTTGGATCTTCCTCAGAGTAACGTGTCCAACTTCGCTATTTAGGAAAGAAAGGGTTGTTTTCCTCCTTTAGTCCCTTCTTGTTGTAGTCAAAAGAGTATCTCACACTCGCAGCCCTGATGATTGGTTAGGGGTTGGGTTGATAGGATCACATTCAAAAGTCTTTGGATAGTCTCCTCCAGGTGATTCAGTCTTTCAACTACGCCCACTTCCATACGCTGTAACCTATCCTGCACTCCTTCAAGTCCCACTTCCAGATTCTCTATTCTTTCCTTGTTTGTTGCCATTTTAACCAGCTCTGATACCAATGATAAGTCTCAATCAGAAGCTGAATTGAAATGAAAATATATTAAAGATAAACCTCTCTTTAGGGTGAAAGTAACCACGTACAATATTCCCAAAAACTACTTTTCTTAACTCTACTGACAATATTTAAAGACAACAGAAATGAACCGCTAACTACTAGTGGCCTACTGTTGTAAATTCCTCCTAAGTGTATGAAGATAGTTGCCCGATATCTTTGCTCCACTACTACCTACTCTACATACTAGGCCCCACGTACTTAGGGTTTGGTTTGATCACATGTTTAGACCTTCTTAACTTATCAGTCACATAGAGCAAGAGTTAGCTATCAAGAAAGTCAATGGATAAATCCTTTAATAATGTGTCATGGGTTTGAATCAACGTTTGATCATGTGATATGAATAGCACTTCTACAGTATGACAAAGTACTTATTGTTTATTTGTCATAATAATGGACTCTCAGATTCGAATCATGATATCTTGTTAAGAGATTTATACATTTACTTAATAGCCAAATATATGTGTGTATGTAGGTTGGCTACCAGAAATACCTTATATTAAGATGAGATTATTATATTGTAATGAGGGAAAAGCTTATGATGATCAGGGGAGAAGCTAGAAGAGCAAAGTAAAAGAGTACCACTTAAAAGAGGTGGAATCATGTGTGAGAGAGTCCATTGTATGGGTAGTTGTAAAAAGCAAGATGCATGTGAGGCCATTGCCACTCGTCAACAGAACACAAGTTTAATGAGCAAATGCATGGAGGCATAGACTAAATACCAATAATACGCATGGATTAGATAGTTTGAGAAAGAGAAAAGGGGAAGCCTAATCAGGAATGGTATAACTCTGTAAATAGAGATTACCCTTTATTATAACTCTGCTCTTCTACAAATCAATTTATCATTTGTTTCTCATTCACTTGTTTAGATAATTAATCTCTAATTATATTGATTATTTTTTTAACTCAACATTTTGGTTGTGTTATGGCTATTACAAAACTTGTACCTTATAGAGATGATTAAAGATTTTATAAGAATGCCTAAGAGATTAAGTAACCAGTAAAATAAGGAATTGTTGGGAGGATAGAGTCAAGTGAGAAAGGATAAAGTAGGATGGAAAAAATATTCAAACTATTGTTTGGATGTATTTTCATTAATGGAATGAGGTGAGTTCGAATAGGTTCCAACCCACTTCACACCTCAATTTTCAAAGCGTTTCAAATTGAAGGGATTTGGGTTGGTTTGATTATTATTATTAATTTAATTATTATTTCACCTTTATTATACATTAAAAGAAAGAGTAAAATAATCTTTCATCTCTTGATATATGCCTTAATTACAAGATTTGTTCATCTATTTTAAAAATATACACCTAATTTCACTTAACTTTGTTAGGAATATTTTATCAATATTCATTTTTTAAAAAAATTAACAAATTAAAATTACAAAGTGTTTTGGCAAAATTATCCTCCTTGTCTCAATGCACTCTACCTAAGTGGAAAGAATATGACAGGAGTGCTTAAATTCTTTAAAGAGTAATATTACTTGTACATTATTTTTTTTATATCATTCTTACACTTTCTCTTACACATATTATTTTATTATTATCTATCATCTATCATCATCATTATTTTACATTAAATCAATGGCTAATATTAAAGTTGTAAGAATGGTATAAATTTTTTGGTGTATGAATAAGATTATTGTTCCTTAAAAGTTTTCTAGAAGAATGGAAAGACGTTTTGGGGCCTAGAACAAGTCCAATCTTTGATACCCAGTTAGAGAAATGTCAACAAGCCATGTTCCATAAGGTCTAAAGCCATGCCAGAGAGAGGTCAAATTGCTAGAAATTCATACATAAACTAAGCTACTCAATGGGGATATAAACTAGACTTCCCATTTCATGGCCTATTTGGGATTTTCAAGCTAATCAACCGCAACTCATTGGGTGTACTTCCAGTAAACTGGGAAGAAGTAGAAGTATCTAATAATGACCCCTGAGAGCCAAATCTGTATGCACAACCTCTCTTATTCTTTCCTCCAATTGCCATCAAGAAGAGGGTAGAGTCATCAACTGAAAATTCTTTACTCTGAGACATTTCCTTTAACGTTTCATATGGAAATTTTTTCACAAATGAAACATATTAATTAAACAAGTTTAACTAATTGTAATAACTATAAAATTCATTCATGAACTATGATGGTTATTACATACATATGCATTAGCTTTCTTTTGATATATCTGCCTTGGTGGTTGAGATGGATCCTTGCTCTCCCTATAGTTGATTCTCTTGAAAACCTCTGGTTGAGTAGGATCTCTACCCAACTCCAATGTCTGTTAATATTATTTAAAAAAATATTTTTCAGTATAATAAACATATTTAAATGTGATTTTAATAATTGGTAAATTAATATTACCATCTATCTCTTATGCTTTGACATTAGAATATAGCGACCTCCATGCACGTATCCTCCAGCATTGGAAGCTCTATTATGCTTGTTTATTTTGTACTTCTTATATTGAGGGTTGTCCCATTCACTCAGAGTGCTTATAAGACATCATGGGATAGCTACTGTTCATTGCACCTATTCTTGCGAACAATTTTCAATGCGTCATGAACTAGATTAGCACATTTATCTCCCTAAACCTTCTGAGCAATGACATTGTATTGTGGGTCCCATTTATATTTCTTTTGCAATATATTCAAACATATAAAGTTATTAACAATTCAATAAAATAAGTACATATATATATATATATATATATATATATATATTTTTTTTTTTTTTTTAATTTAAAAAGTTATTATATTGAAATAACCTTAAACTCCTTAAACCACATGTCCTTCATTCCTTATCCACTTCAGACCACCCTAGCCAAGGGTTCTCATATTTCCCCTTGTAAACACTGGATTTTGTTCAGGCACAAAAAAAAAAAAAAGATGATAAAAAAAATATATTAATAAAAAATATTAATAATAAAAATTGAAATTAAAATAATAATAATAGAAAATAATAAAAATAATAATAATAAAAAAGAAGTGAAAATTTGTTATTAATTAAAACAAAAAAAAAAAGAGAAGAAGAAGTTAAAAAAAAAAAACCAAAAAGACCAATGAAGAAAAAGCCCAATACTCTAACTAACCAAAGCCTAGGTCCATATCTCAACCAGACCCAATCCACATGCCAACCGATCCAACCCATTTCAAGCCTAGAAACCGGATCCAATCCCCTTAACCCGATTTTTCCCCCTTAACCCAGTTGTTTCCCCTTGACCCTAATTTCCCCAAATCAATTTTCCTCTCCCCCGTTACATCCTCTCTGCTTCGCATGTGTTCATCTTCGCTCTCCCTCCCTCTCGGCGCGTCCCCTTCCAAATCCTCCTGCGATCCTGCCGGCTTCCCCTCATCTTTGCACCCCCTTGTCACCCTCTGTCACGCCATATTCGCTACCCAATCCTCCCTAATCACCAGCAAATCCGCTCCCATCACCACCTCAAAAGGAAACCCTAGGATTATTTCCCCCTTTTCGTTTCATCTAACACCGTGACTGAAGGGATTTGACTCAGATTTTTTGGGCTATAAAAAGCCAACGGATACCAACCAAAAAAGGGGGAATAGAAGAGGAAGAGAAGCCTTTTTAGGAATTTCTGAAATCAGAGGAGTGGAGAGTTTGGGTAAAAACCTTCTAAAGAGATAAGAGAGCAATCTGAGATGGAGAGCTAGAGACAATAGGAAGAGCACGAAACCGAGCAGAGGTGGAATGCACAACTAAAAGGTGAATCAGAGCTGGAACCGAAAGTTTGAAGCAAGAAATCTTGAAGGGGTTCCAGCGTAAAAAGGATTTCGCACTTCAGATTGTAGGTTTCCCTCTTTGTGAATGTTTCTAGATTGTGATTCTTGGTCTTTTTAGTTTGTTAGGTTAATGTGGTTGTAATTTCTGGGCTTGCAATTTGGCAAGGGGATTTCATTTTGGTTCTGCTCCTCGGTTATTTGATTTTATTTTGATGGTGTTAGCTAGTCTATTTTACTTTGCTTAGTACTCCATTGTGTTCTACATGTCATTTAAGCCGTGATTTGTTATATTCTGCTCATGTGGTGATTAAATCAGTGTTGTTGTTCCATCTTTGGTTATTGGTGACTTACTTTGGTTTTAAGAGCCATTTTATTCAACCTACTGGATGCACCTTGTCTTAATGTTTAGGGAAAGTTATTTGGAATCTAGATTTGGCTTGGTTGGCACTTTGTGAATTGAAATTGGTTTAGTGTCTTTTGGTTGCTAGTTACTTATCATTTACTTTCAAAATTCATTCTGCCTGGTTATTAAATCTGGATGAAGTTTTGGGTTTTCCATGTCAAAAGGGGTGACCCTGAATGTGAATCTCTTAACCTGGATATTGGTTATCTTCCTAGGGTTTGAAAGTTGAATCTGTGATTGGTATATGTTGGCTCAGTTTATAGATTTTTTACTAGGGGTTTATTATTATTATTGAAGTTATGATGTGAAAAACATCCCCAGTCTTTGTTTGCATTCACTAAGATAACAAGATGCTTATGTTTATTGTATAAGGCTTCACCACAAGAAATTTCATTTTGAGCTAATTGGTGTTTTGGATCAATTATGGTATACTCTGCTTTCTTGTGGCCTGGTTTGTGGCAAGAGTTATTGTTACTAGATTGAAAGAAAGGTTTGGTTCCTATGTAGACTATTCAAAGTTAACAAAAAAAAAGGGGGGGCTCCAAAGGCTCAAAGCTTAACTCCAAAATACAAAAGAATTTTAATTGAGTTATAAGGCCCAATTAAATTAATAAGGATCCAAGGCCCATGGAATTAATCTTAAAATAAATGTTAATTTTTTTTTATCACCCAAAGAAAAGGGTTTACTAAAATTATGTCAAAATTGGGATTTCAAAGACCCAATTAAATACTTTAAGTGGAGACCTAATATTTGAGGGTCAATTTCAAAATTTAATTTTAAGACTTTTCAAAAAAGTCTTGGTCTTAACCCCCATACCTTTGAGAATTCGAAATTAACCACCATACTTTTGAAAATTCATAATTGACCCTTAACACTTAAATTAACCTTAATACTTTCAAAAATTTGGGTTTGTACCCCAACATTTTCAAAATTACTATTTTTGCCTCTAGACTTTACAAATTTCAAATTCTGTTGTTGAAAGGCAATCTTAGGATTCCTTAATTCATCCCAAACATTATGTGGAGAAATACTCTCCCATTTTATCAAGCTTTATGTGGAAATTCGCTTCTCATACTGTCTTCATTTCTTTAAGCATTATGTGGGGAAATATTCTCCCATTTTGTCAAGCTTTATGTGAAAATTCATTTTCCCTTACTGTCTTTATTTTCAAAAACTTTATGTAGGAAATTAAACCCTCATTTTGTTGGACTCTATGTGGAAACTCAGTTTCCCATATCGTCTCCATCTTATCCCTAGGAAAATTTTAATCAAATTAACCCGAACTACGTGGACCTTGATCCCTTAAGGGTACGTAGGCACTTACACAGTAAGATAGATCTAATTTTCTGAATTCTTCATTTTTTTTCTTTAAAATCGAAATAATAAAAGGGATAATTCAAACACTAATAAATTTAAGCACAAGCGATTTAGGGTAACCATCCTTAGGGATGGACGTTGTGGGGTGCCTAACACCTTCCCCACACGTAATTAGACTCCCGAACCCATCCTCTGGTTTCAAGGGCTAGTTTTTTATTTTTAAAGGATCTCAATTATCCTTATAATTAATTGGTGGTGACTCTAATTTTTTTCTCTGTATTTTTCCTTTTTATCGCCTTGAGGTCATGGCGATGAATTTTTCCCATCCGTCACGTTGTGACACCCCTTGAATATGATTGAAATATTTACTACAGTGTCATGAGGAATGAAATTATACAAGAAAATAGTTAACACATTTAATAAATATAATTAAAAATATGTTGTAGTAAATATGTTTGAAGAACTTACTCTTTTCCATGTAGACGAATCCATATCCATCCATCGAATGGATCAATCATACCAAGAACATATTGAGGCCCAGAGGAAGCTTCTTTGTTACAAGAATGTTGTGTATTTTGAGCCATAAAGGTTTGTGCAGGCATCGGAGGGGGTAACATCAGGCTACAAAGTATAAGATAAAGGTCTATGTACTGGATCAACAGGTTCACTAGCTGGCTTTATAGAAAGAGTGCATAAGGTTGATTTACCTTTCTTCTTAGTAGCACTAGATTATTCACCATGACCATGTGGTGTCCTCATAAACATATATCAAACATAGGAAAAGAAATAACAAAAAACTTCAAAAAAATAACATATTCTTCTTCTTAGTAGTTTCAACCTCCTCTACATTAATTGTATGGAGTAATGATAACTGGTTCATAAGAATAAGGTCTTGAGTTTACACTAAATGGAGTAAAAACATTTGCACAGAGTCCCAACCTCATATTTCTTGGTTCAGATGCAAACTCTGGATGATTTTTATCAAAATACTTCCATGTTTCTTCATCTGATGAGTATGACAAGACTCCTGTTTCACCATGATTTTTATAATGCCATTGCATAGCCTTGGCTGAGACATTAGAAGCAAAAAGCCTTTGTAACCTTGGAATAAGAGGTGAATACCACATTTGCTTATTTGGGATATCCTTCAACCTTTCTTGTCCACTCCTTGCCTCTTTATATATCTTCTTACTACAAAATATATGGTCTCTAGCATTGTCATAGCCACCATAATACAACATACATCAATCTTCACAACAATCTATCTTTTTCTATCCGCATCCAAGCTTAAACACAATTTTTTTGGTTTGGTACAAATAATTTGGCATCTTATTATCAGTAGGCAAAATATCCTTTATCAATGTAATAATCTCATTACAGCAAGCCTCAAGTATATTACAATATGATTTGATGCTTAACAACCTAACGGCAACTGACAATATAGAATGACTTTCACCCCTATCCCACAACTGAGACTGAAGAGCATTAAGCATTTCAAAGAATTTTGCAGACTTTGGATTAGGATCTTCTACCATGTAATCTCTCTTAAAACTAGGGCCTATAGCATCCCTCACCATTTGTTCATATGGATTCAATTTTACTTCATTACCTTAATCATGTGTTGGAATAGTTTGTGGTACATCTTCTCCATGATTATGTCAATAATAATAATGGAGCTAGAAACCTTTTCTATAAAGGTGATCCCTTACCTCATATGGGACCCTAAACCTTGTACCTTTACATTTTAAACATGGACACCTGAACTTTCCTTCTCACCTAAATACATGTAGTTGACACGCAAATGAAATAAATTTCTCAACACCATCCAAGAACTCAATAGTAAGCTTGCTATGATTTGCATTTGTTCTATTGTACAAACATCTACGATGCTTAAAGACTTCCATATCTATTATCCATTTAAAAATTATGCCATTAACAAATGACAAACAATTCGTAGTTGTTCTATTGTACATCTAGATCTTGAAACATTTCTTTTATCTAATAAAAAATTTGGATCATGCAATATAATTGCATGACCCTGAAGACTAATGACTAGTATTACACTTGTTCAAATACTCCTAAGAAAATAAGTGTATGTTACTACCACTAATTATCGATAATAAAAAATAGCATGTGGACATCCTAAGACTAGTTTATTAATTGTAGTGTAAGTAATTAATATCAATTGAAACTTAATCCCTAAATTAAAAAATAACAAAAAAGGAAGGAATTGACACATGAATGCTTGTAGTGAGGAAACATTTACAATGGGTAACTTAGGTGCACATGCCATAATGGAGCTTTCAATTGTCAAATATTATCATACACACACACACACACACACATGTTCTTATTGAATAATTATTTTCAAACTATTTACTGTCATGCCCTAAATCCAGAAACATGATCAGCATAGGGAGCCAACTGGCAACTTACCAGCCTACTTTATGACTCCATGTAGTGCAATTCAGAATAACTCAAATTAAATTCAAGTCAATTTATAAACCAAGAGCACTAGGTTATAGATTTTAAATATGTAATTTGTCATATCATTTCTAATCGGGCAGATTTTCCCCATAAATACAGCATTCCAGGGTATACCCCACAACTAAAAATGAATGGATAATTCCACCAGATAGAAATCCAAGCATCCAGGGCATAAAACAAGGACAAACAACTAATCAAAATAATTCATATTTACATGACATGATGCAAAACACAAAATGACCTAGTGCACTTCCTAGCCAACATGTCCAAACGCCTTTTCAACACACTCCACCAACAGAAGGGATGCCTACCACAGCTAGTTTGTAGGCTTAGTAGAAAATGGAGGCTCAGAAGATTTAACACCTACAGTTGGATCAGAAAAAATATATAAAAAGAAAGGAGTGAGTCACAAAGACTCAGTGAGATGAAAATTTCTACCAAACCTACATATAGAAGCCACATAATAGTTATAGTAAAAAGAATTTAAAAGGGAGTTTACATTAAATGAGAAGGGCTTCAGGAAATGAATTCATAATTAAGCATCATTTCATAATTTGGAAACCCAAGATCATATATATACACAATGATAAAAAATTGTAGGAATAAACTTATCAACATAAATATATAAAACATAAAATTTTAAAGAGTTAATAATTTTCAAAATATAGGGAAAGATGGATCCAACTATCTTCCTCATAGGTAACTCTTTCTCATGAAACAATGTATCACATACATCCAGAGTAATCTCACGAATGGAATAATTCACATGCCCATTCCAATGGCTAACCTTATTCCTTCCATAAATAGTCCATAGACAAACAAATGCTAGGTGCACCTAGGGTTACCCTATGGAAGTGCCAAAGGATCCATAAAAATTTCACTTATCAATGAGTTTATATTGCCATGCATTCACAAATGATTTAGACATACAATATTACAAATTAACAACACTTTTCTATAAGAACAATATCATCATAATTTTTATTTCAATCACCTAATTGAATATTCAGAGTTTCACATAATTGGAGTTCATTCCCAATAATTGTAAAATCATTTACATGGCAATATTTTCATAAAAACAAGATTTTTGGGCATAAAAGGGTAATTAATATAACTACAAGACTAGCAAGGAACATATTTAAAATTTCCTTTTGGTATAAAAGAATAGTTACTATAATTTCAATACTACCAAAAAACTTCATATGGTTCCATATATGTAGTCAAGGTAGAAGTTTTCAACCCACCTCACTAACTTCGTAAGGCTCACAACACAACACCACCCATGATAATTTAAGCCACGCCAAGATAAACCAAAAGGAATTTTAATCATCCTTAGCTAAACCCCAATTTTCCAGATCTCATTTGTTGTAAACAAGTAAGCTTTAAATTCCTAACCTTGTTGAAATGAATTTGAACTATGCTAAAGCCATTGTCAAGGAGGATGTTAAAAATAGAAAATTTTAATTCTTAAGGATCCAGACATTTTGATCAACAAAATAGAGAAGCACTAACCCCTTCCTTGCTCCTTACGTTGGATCAAGATTTATGAGGGATCTTAAGAGCAAAAACGCTGATTAAGCTAAAAAGCCAAGAAACTTGGTGATTTATAGCACCAAAACCAAAATTTAGGACATCAAACAACCACCAAAATTGGATTTTTGGACATTAAATTGCCACCAGAAAAAAGAAATCCTTACCCACAATGGAAAAGGTGAGCCACATGCTTCTTGTCGGCGATGGAAGAAATGAACGGAGGGCTTCTTACCGATGATGGAGAGGATGCTAAAGACTTCTTGCTGGTGAAGGAAATGGACGATAAGAGCAAGGAGCTTTGTCTTGAAGCTTCGGTTTTTGGCAAAAAGGAAAGAATAGTAGATTTTTTTATTTATTTACTATCTCATTTCATTTTTTTTGGTAAATTTACAAGAAGGTCCCTAACCCACTAAAGGCATTACACTACTTAACATAGTTTGGCAAATTCTCTCTACGTGGGGTAATAAGTTAGGTAGTAGGCAACATTCTTTTTGTTCTAATTTTCTGGTATTACCTATTTGTCTCAATGTGGGAATGATGCTTAAGTGGAAAAATAAGTTGCAGATAGCCTAATATACCATTCAATAGTATTTTATTTAAAATACTACAAGTATAAAAGTTCTCTTTGCATGATAGTCTAATATACCATTCAATAAAATATCAAAGCATCCCTATAGTTCAATAGTTACTAAATTGTCAACAAGACAAAATATGGGAGTACTTAGAACCCATTAGCCTTAACCCATACAATGAGAAGTTAGTGAATAAGAAAGCTTGAGGGAGATAAGTTGACAGTTGGGCATTACGGATTTTAGTTTGACGTTGGTTCCATAACATAATGAAAAATAGTGAAAGAGGATTACATATTTACATTACACTACCTACAACTTTTGACAGTTCTACACATAACTCTACTTTTATTTCTCCATGCACAATCAAACATATTTTGAGATCTAATAATATTCTTATTAAGTGAAAATACACTCCCCTGCATTCCTTATCCATGATTTTATCATGTTTTCATACATCATACTTCGGTTAAACAGAAACAAACATTTTACCAACAAAAAAAAAGAATACTACTTGTGAGAACTAGATAACAAGCATATTGGGTAAATTAAAGCAATAACTAAAATCTAAAGGGAGGAAACATAAAACAAGGGTTAACAAATAAAAAATGAGAGCAAAGAGAGAATTAAGACTCATTAGAGCTTGGATGGCAGCGAAGGACACTGGGATGGTTAAAAATCAGAGTAAACGACTGGAAATCTGAGGCGAATAGGTGCATGTGAGTGATTTAGACTTGTCTCTATTCCAAATCAAGAAATAATTTCAAATACCATTACTTAAAGGTTGAGTGGCGAGACGGGGAGAGCAAATGGGTGTGTGAGTGTGAGAGAGAGATGACTGATGTAAGAGACAACTGCTTGAAGAGAAAGCTCACATTAGACAGGGATGATGCGGCTATGTAAGAGATAGCAAAGGTAATTGGGTTGGGGCTTCAGATAGAATTTTTACATTCAGCATCAAAATGGCTTTGATCCAACATGATGTGTCAAAATTTCATTGCAAATTGTAACTTTTGCCATGGTTTTTACCACACTCCATAACATTACCAAGAATTGTCGTGACCCACACCATGGCTAAACCCGTGGCAATTTACCATGGTTTAATGGTTTCATCCCATTTATTTATATCCTTCAAAACCCATTTAATGTTAGTTGTATCTAATAAGTTAATATTTGTCCTAGTATTTTGTTATGTTTTTAGAGTTTTTTCATGTTTTTTATTTTAGGAATACGTTACTTTGAGTTTATTTTATGGTACTTGCAGGAATGCTGAAGGGAAGCTTAAAGTGTTTGTTTCTACAAAAAAAAAAAAGCAACAACAAAATGTTGTCATTTTGTAACTGAATAAATGGAGCCTTAATTTAGAGGAAGGAGAGGGCGGTGACGAGAGGAATGAGAGTCCCTCCTCCATCAAACTTTCTTATCCATTAAAATTTGACTTCCAGGAGAATTTTACCTCCATTAGATTTCTTCCTCTATTTTTCTTCTCCACCTTCCTTCTCCTCATAAATATCTCCATTGACGAATTACAACATATATCTTGTAGTGGGAGCTTTCTTCCTTATCGCATTCTCCGTTCTCTCTCTCATCCCCATCACCTCCATCGCAGTTTTCTTCTTTTCTCTACTCTCTCTCTCGACTTTCCTTTCATTCTCCACCATTCTTCCATCAGCACCTCAACCACAGTGTGAACGGAGGTATTAATGAGGAGACTTTTATCAAAAATTACAAATGCAAGTGCACACTATTATCTAACAAGTAATAAAGTGATAAGTAGAGTATCGTTTCTACAGGGATTTCCTACTAAACTGTTAAATATTAAAATTATCCTAGTTAGAGTAATCTTATATTCCTATGAGTAATTTTTAATCTAAGATTTCATTAAATTCAATGCCTTTATAACTCTATGTGTCTTGGTAGTATATTCCTATCTTGCACAAACTCAAAGCTTCTGCTAATGATCACACGTCTCTCTATCCAAGGTAAAAGCCCAAAATCATTTTCCCAAAGTCCCTAGGTCTCCCAAATTCAATCCAATTAATGGCCAATCAATTAGAAACATTAAGCACATGTAGACAAGACAATAAAAATGGTAATAAATTGAGATTAATGAGAAAAGAATCAAGTCAAACTACATGTCATGGGTTCTAATTATAATCATAGATAAAAAAATTACTTTATTAAAGGAGTTGTAAAAACACAAGTCAAAGTTACAACCCACATCAAAAATTTCAAAGAGGAAAAGTTAAGAGAATCAGAAATAAATAGTTGATACCCCAAAAGTCATGATCTCCTAGCTTCTTATCTCCAAAATCTCCCACGTAGTCATAGCACCTTGTCTCTACACTTAACTACCCCTTTTTCTATGTCGAGAAGTCCCTTTTTTTTCTGTTGTGTCAACTGGTTTTTACGCAATTTGATGCATAGGAGTTGCGGTTTCAACTTCCTAGTGCCATGGCTTAAAGGGTTAGGTTCCTCTTTTAGTTTTCCCATTGGTGCCACGGCTTGCTATGGCTGAGCCGCAACACCAAGCTCCCTGGTCTTTGGCTATTATACTAGTTACTTGGGCACTGCGGCACCAAGGTCCCTGGTTTGTGGACTGGAGTCTTCTATTGGGTGTTGTGGCTTTAAGTCATGGGTGTCTCGGCTTCGAGGTTTATAGAATTTGGCCTAAAGCAGCTCTACATGCCATATATTATGCTACTACCTTGTCTTACATGAAAACACTCGATCAGAAAGCTAATTATTTTGCATGTCACGTCCCAAATTCATAGCATGTGACCAGTAAAATTTAAATTTGAATTCAAGTATAGAACTTAAGGGTCACACAACCATGCAAGAAATGCAAAGAGATTTTATAAATTTTTGATAGAGTTTCCCTTGAAATATTGATATCCCAGAGGTACAAACAACAACTAGAAAGGTGGACAAGTCCACCAAAACATATACTGGGCCTCCATGGCCAAAACACAATGCCCATCAACATGACTATAATTAACAAGCTGAATCAATCATGCAATGCAAGACTCTGAACGAACATAAACATTACACCATTTCAAGATAGACTGCGCAAGACCTTTTGAGTGACCCAAGATTATGCAACATTCTAATCTAATTGTCCAAAAACTTTGAAGGCTTGCTTTATTTGTCCTCCAAGGAAGCTTCCTATGGAATTGAGAATTCGCATTAGGGAAACCTGCAAAATTGACCTAGGAGAAAAATAAAGGGGTGAGTTATAAAGACTCAATGACGAGGAACAACCGCACCAAAGGTTACAAGTTTGAAAATACATATATGAATAATTTTACATAAACATATAGATATCAAAACTTAGTACGTCAAATTAATTCTGTATTATATTCTGCCCATAATAGAATTTAAATCATATAAACAGTTAAATGCACAGTAATGAAAATTTATTTCGAAAACTAAATGCAAAACGGAAAAGATGGATCAAAATGCCCTTCACACAAGGAACACTATCATATATAGATAGCATATAACAGATATTCCATTCAAAGTAAAGCTACCTGTCATAAGCAGATAACAGATAACATATATATCATTAGGAGCAAAGCTCCTTACCATATACAAATAATAGATAACATAGTCCATGGACATTAGATAATCTAGGTGCTCCTAGGGTTACTCTGTGGAAGTGACCAAATGATCCATCTAAAAGTAATTTTCATAAGCCATAGAATATACAAATTTAATAGTCATATGACGTTAGAAACATTAGGCATCGGTGTATAAAATTAATCATTGTTTAAAAACAGAGAAATTTATGTGCTCATTTCACATCCCAAATAAATTCTCATTTGAGATCAAATATTAAGAAGGAGTCAAAATTTATATATAAGCATTTATCATCCAACGATCTCATCTATTTAACAAAAGTCTAGAACACGTTGACAACATTTTTAAAATTTAACAGGAAACATTCTTACCTTAAATCATGATTGTTGGACATAATTTATAATATAATATACATATATATATTTGTATATACTTTATGAAAATGCATGTAACCTCAAGCAGAGAGTTTCACTCACCTTAGTTTTAGATCACCACTAGAATAACCAACTGGATGTAGAGATTTAACTTTTCTTAACTAAGCCAGTTACTTGCCATGTTAAAAGAAAATATATGTAGACAAGTTTTCCCAGTTTCTAGCTCGGAAAAAAATAATTTATAACCTCTTTACAAAGAGGGATTTGGGTATCCGCTGCAACAGGGAGAAACAGAAACGAAAACACTGCTACACAAATGATAGAGCATACCCAAGATCTTTATGAAGTGCTCTGCTGCTAAAGTGACCAAAAGTTGGATACAAATAAAAGAATCGGGTATATTCCTAGAATATTTCTCCAAAGCCATTCCCGAGAATAACTGTGCAAAGGGTCATGTATATTTGAACATAAAATCTGATTATGTGGCAAAATGATGGCCAATATTTTAAAAGATATATCTGATTGAGACTTCTCCAAAGAATGTTTAACAAAACTATTTTCTTTACCTTTCTCTAGAAGAAAGTGACTATTCATTGATGGCATTTGGTATTAAAAACCACGTATTCTCCTAAAGGAATTTAAGAAAATTTCTAAAAATTTTACTCAAAATATCTAGAAAGGAACATTAATTTGCACACAAAATTCAACCTTCACTCGTGTCATGAAAGTAAAATTATCCATACTGAACTGATATGATATTAGAGCACATACTCCTTGTAGTTACACATGTAACCTACTTCCTTTAAAATATAATTTATTTCCCTTAATGATATATATCTAGTTTGTCATTTAGTCCCTTGTTTTCTTTCTAATGTAAATGCCCTGCAATTATGCAATCGCAAAGTTGATCTTAGCCACATGATTTTCTAAAGAAACATCTATATGGATTTCCAACTTGTAAATACATAATTTTCTAAAAAAAAATTTCATTCATTCCTCATTATTCTCCAAATATAACATTCATGTAGAACTAACAGAAATTTCAACAAAATAAAATTTTAGTAAGAAATATTTATTTCAGACCTCCTGTTTTGAAATAAAACCTCTTAGGATTTGATATAAGTCAAGATTTATGTTGGTGACACTACATATTTGCTCAAAAATTCATCAAAATAGAGATAAAGTATTCACTTTGAGGTTTAAGTACTTAAGTAATTTCACAGTTATCAAAGACTAGACCCACGAGGAAGCTTGCCATTCTAGCCACTGTCCTTGCTTCCTCACCGCCATCGTGATCATCCAAGAGAAGACTCTCATTTCTCTTTTTCTTCATTTTGTTTCATCTTTATTTCTATTTTTTATTTTTGCTACCTTGCAATATGTTTGAGACTTTTGTATTTGAATTAATTTGTTTGAATTTAATTATGAGAGACTAAACATATTATAGGAGTTTAGCTTGACTACCATGATTGTATTGAATATTTTGGTGGATTGTGTTTAATGCAAGTTTGTGATTATTTCTTGTTCATTGTTCTTTATACGCACCCTTCAATTGTAAATTGTAGATTGGCCATATACTATTTGTGATTAAAGAGAGTTTTTGAGAACTAGGTGTTAGAAATATCACATGCACTTAATTAAGCTATGTTGAACAAGAGTTTAAATTAAATTCATTGATTTGATTTAATTTAAATGGTTGTGTGATTTTCTTGCGTTTAATCCGATTAATTAAGTAATGACCTATATCAAGAAAGTTAATTAGTTAATTACAAGTGAAAATTAGCCGTGATTATCTGGATTCTCTAGCCTTAATGAAAAAAATCAATAATCTCAACTTAGAAATAATTGTTTAATTAACCTAATATTTCAATACGGGATTGGTGAGTTAGCTAAACCACCATTAGGTTTCATAGGATTTAATTCAACTTCATTTATTATTTTGCATTCTTCTAGTTTAATTAGTTTAATTAATTTATTGAGTATTTTTAATAATTTGGTTAGAGTGTTTAAGATTTTATTTTATTTTATTTTATTTACTTTATTTAATTTAATTTGTTTTATTTCATTTTTATGGTTTGTTAAATTTAGTATTTGAAAGAAAACAAATAAGGATTTAAATTACTTCAATTCTGCGAGAGATCGACATCGGGGTAATCTTAACATTACACTATTAGTTATTTGTACACTTGCGAAAATAAAATTTACATATCAATATCTGGTTCTATACAGAGTAGTGTTTTTCTTCTTTCACTTAGGTGTGTTTTGTTTCTTGTATTATATTATAGGATAAAATACAGTCAATCTTCTGATATATTAAAGTATTATATTCTACCTTATTACATTTAAAACGACACTTTCTTCTATTTGACTAAATTAACTAATGGTTGAGTTAAAATCTGCTAACATAATATTTTATTTAAAGTGCATTTAACTACAATTAACATGATTTTTTTATTTGTATCAATTAAAATGACATGTTTATATTAAATTTAGTTAAATTCATGATAAACATAAGACAAGTGTCTTTATGTTGAGCTTTCTTAGGTACAATTATAAAGCATGTTTGAAACAACCTAGAATAAAGAAAGTTTTAAATCTTTTTTAATTTGAGTTGTTTAGAATCTAACTAAAAGTATAATTCAATTTATTTAAAAAAAATAGGTTTTCTTCGTATTTTCAATTCCGTGGGTTTTAAAAGTTTGGAATTAATCTCAAATTATTACCATTTTAATATTACCATCTTTTATATATTATAATTTACCATATTCTCATATAAAGATCACGCTATTCACAAGTTCCATTTTTTGTTTGTCCTAGAGCAAAAAGATTCATAATTTTGCTGTCTTTGTCTACGTTTATGGTGGTATTGTCTCTAAAAGTCTAAACCATCAATTCCTAAACCTTTAAACGCCAACGCCTATTTAAGATGTAACTATTTTTCTATGTTTTGGAGACACACTAAGTCAAGCATTGGCTACAGCCAGGGAACATTTTACCATATCCCTTTTTAAATGATCAATATGGCATTTGGCAATGGAGGAGATGTCTCTTTCGGATTTTCCTATCAAAGTTTATAAGAATCTCAGTTACTCCATGTAGCATTCTTGGAAATTAATTATGTAAAAATTGATTGTTTTACCCATAAAACTTTTGATGATTATAGCAAATAGTTAACTTCTGCGCCTGAATGGAAATTTTGAGAGGAAATGTCTGGCTGGTAAATATTACCCAGATGACTGGCCAACAAATAGTGCAAAGGAAGCTTTTGAGAAGGCTGTATTGACCAAGACTCAGAAGACAAATGCTCAGACAGGTGGTGAGTGCTTCCTACTCATTTTCATAAGGCCTTTTGTATGGTGAATGATTGCAATTAAACTTGACCTTGTCTCGTGTTAATTTCTTTTAGTATTAGTTACAGCACCTGTTTATCCAGAAAAAGTTTGGCAGTTGGTGTCAGTTGTCGATTTATCCCTTCTCTCTTTGTTGTCTTATTTTTCGGTGCTCATCAATCTGATATATTCTTATAAATGATTGTATCGTATTTGTATTACTATATTCTTGCTTTCAAAGATATTGGTAATCAGTGGAATCCTAATGGAGTTCAAATACCAAAATCATTCCATGTTTGCTCTATTGAGATCTCATTCTGTGAGTATTTTTTTATCCTCCTCATCCGGCCCTGACTCTAACCTAAAAAAAAATTATAACACTAGAGAGACCAATGTTTGGTTAATTTCTTTTCTGCAGTTAAATGATTGCAATATTATATATTCAAAATTATAAAAACAGACAAACTTTCTTCGAACTGTTATTCCACTAGGAAGGAACTTAAACATAGTAGAATTTGGAGTTTTCATAGTACATCATCAAACTTAGATTCTATTAAAAAATGATATTCTTTAAATAAATTGCCCATGCATATGTTGTCTTTTTCCTTCTTCTTTTTTTAAATGAATAAGGATTATTGGTGTCACAACGTGACAACCAAAAAAGGACACATTGTTGCGACCTTAAGGCAACAAAGAAAAAAACATAGAGATTAAAAATAGAGTCGCGGCCAATTAATTTAATAGGATCCCAAAGATACATATATACTGGCCCTTCGAACTAGAAGAAGGAGTCTGATTACGTGTAGGGAAGGTGTTAGGCACTCCACAATGTCAATGCCCAGCGCTAAGGATAGTTACCCTATATTATTTATGCTTAAATTTAATATAACTTAATTACCCCATTTTATTAATGTAATGAAGAAAAAGACAAAAAAAATCAGACCAGCCTTTATAAGTAAGTGCCTACATACTTCAAATGGTATAAACGTAATTGTAGTTCGAGAGAATGATCTGATGAGTTTAACTAGCTGATGATGGATAACATGATGGCCAAAGATCAAAGACCCCTTGCATGTTCCAGATGGACCCATAATGAGATCAAGAGCAAAGAAGATCAAGGAAGCTATGTAAGGACTTATTCAAGCTACTTAGGCTGAAAGATAAGCCTGAAAGAGGAGGAGCCAAGCCTAACTCACATGATTCAAGTTAATGAAGTTAATGAGGCTTCCAATTGAAATTTGGTTTTAATCCAAAGAGAAGAGTTTTCTCTCCTGGTTCTTGAGGAACTTTGAACTTATCAAATGAGATTTCCTTTGTGGCGTTGTTGCTGATCTCGGTTCTTGGAACAAATTTTCAATGGGTCTAGATTGTTTGTATAATCTGATTTTTTCGCTTCTTGGGTGAGTATTCAAATCTGTTTGTAGGTTGAAGGGAAATTAATCTTACGGGTTCACATCATTTGGTATCAAAGCTTAGTTCCAAAATCAAGTTTGATTTGTCCTTTTTACCGTTTTTCCAATTTTCTGGTTGTTTTCATTCTCTTATGTTCATCATTACTGTCTGTTATTTTCTTGTTCAGTTATATTCTTGTTTGTCTTTGCTGTTCCTATTCATTTTTTTGTTATTCTTGTCCGTGTTCCGTTTTGCTTGTTCGTGTTTGTATTATGGAGTTTGTACCTTGTTTTTTCATTTGTTTGAATTTTGGTTTGCAAATTCACAACTCCCCTATTTTGAAATTTCATGTTTCTTTGAATGATTAAAAAAAAGAAAAGAAAAGGAAAGAAAGGAAAAGAAAAGAGTAAAGAAGAAGCAATTTTACTTACCTAACTTCAAACAATCATAACTTTTTGCATAGCACAGTTATGAAATACCAATATGGAAAGCTCTTTCTAAGTCGGTCATCGTCCCAATTAGGGTTTACCTGATTGAGGTCAAATTCAGGGTTAAATTCTACTTTTAAAGTATTTGGGCAATTTGAAATTTTCAGTGGCATTGTCATAATTTCTCGCATTTTCAAAATTCTTGTGATTGACTTCCTTTTCAGATTTGACTTTGTAGGTCTTTTTCCTTGTCACTTGATTCTTGATTCCTAGCCTTTGTTACTTGTTTCCTAGTTGTTCACTTTTGTGTGTTATCCTTTTGTTCTCTTCGTACCTTGTTTCTTACTTGATTTCTTGATTGGTAGGAATTACACAAGGGTGCTATTTTCTGGTTGAGCTTAACTGAGGGTAAAAGCCTAATTAGAGTGAAACACGAGTGGAGCATTACCAAGAGTACAAGCACGTGAGGGTTTGTTCTTTGTAACCTACAAAAAAAAAAGTCAAATTAGAATGAATCAACACTTATTGAGCAAAATTTAGCATTTACACTGCGAGCCATGCAACAGTAATTTAAGCAGCTGAATGTGATTTTTGGTCAGATGAGAGATATGATGGATAGCAGGATGAAACTATAGCTAAAATCCAAAGGGGACAACCTTATAGAGAGCTCGTCAGGGAGAGACAAAATAGGCATGGTTATGTTCCTTTAAAGGAATATGAAGAGGAAGATGAGTTGAGAAGTGAAAATGAGAGAGAGAGAGAGAGAGTGCATATGAAATTAATATGGGCAGATTTGGCCGTAGAGGAGGTAGGCATGGGAGAGGGCCTAGAAGTGACCTAGGATGGAGAGATAGAGTTGATAGAAATATGGATAACATTAAGGTGAAGATTCCATAATTCCAAGGTATAAGTGACCCTAAGGCTTACCAAGAAAGGGAAAAGAAAATTGAATTGATTTTTGATTGTCATAGCTATTATGAGGATAAAAAGGTGAAATCAGCAGTGATTAAATTCATTGACTATACTCATATTAAGTGGGACCAATTAATGACCAACAGGAGGAGGAACTATAAGGGACCCATAGGTACAAGGGGTGAACTAAAGGCCCTCATGAGGAAGAAATTCATACATAACCACTATTATAGAAGCCTTTACCAGAAACTTCAACGTCTTTCACAAGGTTCAATGAGTGTAGAGGATTAGCACAAGGAAATGGAGGTTGCTATGATTAGGGCTAATGTTGAAGAGGATAGGAATGCCATAATGGCTAGGTTTTTGAATGGGTTAAACAGAGACATAGCCAATATAGTAGAGTTCCAACATTATGTGGAGATGCAGGACATGTTGTGCATGGCTATGAAGGTGGAGAGGCAAATAAAAAGAAAAGGAACCGCAAGGTTTACTTCAGATTCTACTACTCCTTAGAAAACAAAATGAGGTAGTCATGACATAAATGACAAGGCTGTTTTTAAGAGTAAGAGTGAACCACCAAAGAGGAAAGAAGAGTTAGTTCACAAAAACAAACCCAAGGCTGATCCCTAACCTTCTAAGAATTGGGATATCAAATGTTTTAAATGCTTGAGGTCAGGATACATAGCTTCACAATGTCCAAACAAGAAGGTAATGGTTGTGTGACCAAGGTGAAGTAGTGACTAAAAGTGAAAGTGATGGTGATGAGATGCCTGAGTTGGTTGATACTAATGATGATGAAGGCGTAGAGTATCCTGTAGAAGGTGACTTGTTGTGAAGCAAGCTTTTAATGCACAAATTAAAATAGATGATAGAGAGCAACAGAGAGAGAATATATTTCACTCTAGGCATTACGTTAACAAAAAAGTGTGTACTATGATCATAGTGGAGGGAGTTGCACCAATGTTGCTAGTAGCACCCTTGTTGAGAAGTACGGTTTGCCTTTGTAAAAGCATCCTAGGACTTATAAGTTGCAATGGTTGAATGAGTGCGGGGAAATCAAGGTTTATAAGCAAGTCTTGGTATCCTTTTCCATTGAGATGTATAGTGATGAAGTGCTTTGTGATGTGATCACTATGTATGCTAGCCATATCTTGTTTGGAAGACAATGGCAGTATGATAGGAAAGTAATACATGATGGGTTTAAAAATAGGTACAACTTCGTTAAAGATGGAAATTCGGTTACACTTGTTCCTTTAACTCCAAAACAGGTTTATGAGGATCAAAAGAAGTTGAATGGTAAGATTGAGCATAAAAAAGAGAATGAGGCTAAAACTTCAAAAAAAGGAGAAAGTAAGAAAAGAACTAGAGAGGTGGATAAAATCACTAAAAAGGAAGAAGAGCCACAAGAGGCAAAAGAAAGAGAGCTTATAGAGAGCAAAGACAAAACAAAACTGAATTTTTTATGCAACAGGAAGTGAGGTTAAATGAGCTTTTATGGCAAGCCAACTATGGTTTTGCTAGTGTACAACGAATCCTATCTTAATTTTGATGAGACTAACCAATCTCTTCCTAGTATGCTATTTCATTGTTGTAGGAATTTGATGATGTGTTCCCTGAAGAAATGCCTAGTGGGATACCACCCATTAGAGGTATTGAGCACCAAATTAACTTTGTACCAGGAGTAGTCTTTCCAAACCAACCAGCCTATGAAAGCAATCCGGAGGAGACAAAGGAGCTTCAAAGGTAAGTTCAAGAATTGATGAGCAAAGGGTATATAAGAGAAAGCATGAGTCCATGTGTTGTGCTAGCGCTATTAGTGCTAAAAAATGATGGCACGTGGAGAATGTGTCTTGATTGTAGGGCAATCAACAATATCACTATAAAATATCGTCATCCCATACCTAGAGTAAATCATATGCTTAATTAATTGCATGGGTTATGTGCTTTTAGCAAAATTGATCTTAAGAGTGGATACCATCAAATTAGGATGAAGGAAAGTGATGAGTGGAAAACTTCCTTTAAGACTAAATATGGGCTTTATGAATGGTTAGTTATGCCATTTGGTCTTATAAATGCACCTAGTACTTTTATGAGACTAATGAATCATGTTTGCGTGCTTTCATTGGGAAATTTATCGTAGTGTACTTTGATGACATCTTAGTGTACAATAAGAACCTAGATGAACATGTTAATTATTTGAGATGTGTGCTTGATGTCTTGAGAAGTGAAAAACTATATGTTAATATTAAGAAGTGTACATTCTACATGCAAAAAGTTGTCTTTCTTGGTTATGTGGTTACTACAAAGGGTATTGAGGTAGATGAAGACAAAATCAAAGCAATCAAGGAGTGGCCAACACCTAAAGGTATCACTGAAGTGAGAAGCTTTCATGGTCTAGCTAGTTTTTACAAGCGTTTTGTTAAAATTTTTGGTACCATTGCTGCATGACTCACTGAAATAGTTAAAAGGAATGTTGAGTTTCGTTGGGGCATTGAGCAAGAGAATGCATTTTCTGTTATTAAAGAAAGGTTATGTTCTACACCTGTGTTAGCATTGCCTGACTTTAACAAAACTTTTGAGATTGAATGTGATTCCTCAGAGATTGGGATTAGAGCTGTTTTGATGCAGGATAAGCGGCTTATAGCTTATTTTAGTGAGAAGTTAAGTGGGGTAGCCTTGAATTACCTTACTTATGACAAGGAACTTTATGCCTTTTTTCAAGCTTTGGAGACATGGCAACACTACCTCTGGCCAAAGGAATTCGTGATCTACATCGACCATGAGTCCTTGAAGCATCTTAAGGGTCAAGGTAAGTTGAACAAGAGGCATGCTAGATGGATGAAGTATGTTGAGACATTTCCTTATGTCATTTAGTATAAGCAAGGTAAGGAGAGCATAGTTGTTGATGCCTTATCCAGGAGGTATGTACTTCTTACTTCTACAAGTGCTAAATTGCTTGAATTTGAGTTTATAAAAGATGTCTATGCCAATGATGCTGATTTTTCTTCTGTGTATATGGCATGTGATAAAGCAGCATTTGGTCAATTTTACAAGCATGATAGTTACTTATTCAGAGAAAGCAAACTGTGTGTACCTAATTGTTCAATGCATGAATTATTAGTGTGTGAGGCATAAGGTGGGGGATTCATGGGGCATTTCAGTGTTAGGAAAACCTTAAAAATTTTGCATGAACATTTCTTTTGGCCTAAAATGAAAATAGATGTAATTTGCATTTGCAGTAAATGCATCACATGTAAAAAGGCCAAGTGTTTTGCCACATGGGTTGTATACACCCTTACCTTTTCTTAGTGAGCCATGGGTAGATATGTCTATGGAATTTGTTTTGGGCTGCCTCGGACAAAAGGGGTAGAGATTTTTATTGCTCTATAGTAAGTATGTGATATGGAGTTCGTCTACGTTGATGTAACAGAAGTACTTGCAAAAGTTTAATTTAGTACTCCCGGCCAGAATAAAAATTGAACTCATCATATTTCTGCCGAAAATTATACCATATTTTCATCTAATAACATGCTTTTTTCAATTTTTCTTTTCATGGGTAAGCCAAGCAGAAGCCCTGATTTGTTTGAAGCCATGAATCTTTAATGAAAAGATACCATTTAGATCACAACAATAGTGTTGAATGAGACAAAAGGTTGAATGCATGTTTCTTTTTAAGTAAATGTGTGTTTTGTCATCTGGAAGGGCTTTAAAGAGCATGGCTTAAATCTTGGCCATGAGTAATTATGTTGCTAATCTTTCAAAGCTATTCCTCCAAGTCTTGTGTGTGGTAAAATCCACGGTAGTAACAGTGACAGTACTTCCGTAGAATTAATACCTCTGAATTTCCGTAGTTATATGTTCTCTAGCTCATATCTTTATTTTATGTGCAGTATCATTCTTGAAACTGATCCAAATGTTATAGCTGGAAACGTTGCAAGTAATATTATGGATTCTGCATCTCCTTTGTCTGAACAGGTATGCTACTACCTTCTTTTTAACTGTTTACCAGAAAATAACTGGAATGAGAACTCCCATAATATTTGAGGACTGAGGTGTAACTGTTTTTCTGTCTCCTGCAGACACTAAGTCAAGCATTGGCTAAAGATATGGGTACAGAAAATTTACCAGATCCTTTCTTAAATGACCAATATATATGGCATTTGGCAACGGAGATGTCTCTTTTGGATTTTCCTATCAAAGTTTATAAGAATCTCAGTTACTTCATGTTGCATTCTTAAATCACAACGTTATGAGAGGAATATATACGATGGGAGTACTGTCACTATTGTGGATTTTGCCACAAACAAGACCTAGAGGAAAAGCATTTAAAGAGAAGCAACATATGACGTACACAATCTTCGTTCCAGTTAGGAGAACTGAATTAAACTTTTCCAAGTACTTTTGTTACATCAAACTAGATGAACTCCGTACCACATACTTATTCTAGATCAATAAAAAACTAATATATAACCAGGGACGGATTCGGGGCAAGTAGGGCATTGGCACCCCTCCTCCTTCACTATATATATATATATATATAATTATTTTTTTTTTCAATTCAAAAATATAATAAGTGAAGTATTTATAGAACTAATGTGACTAATTTTAAAATTATTAGTTTTTGTTTTTTAAAGTTTTTTTTTAGTATTTTAAGGAAATTGGGTTAAGTCTAATAATTTTTTGCTTTTCTTATTTATCAAAATTTCATGTTGTTCTATCATTTTTTATTCTATTTTTCTTAAAGAAATTTTTAATTATTCATCAAACTTTATATTATTATCATAAATAATTTTTTATTTAATTTGTTAGTCTATCTTTTTTTTTTAAATCCTAGTTTGGCCCTCCCTTTAAGTAATTTCTGAACCCGTCCTTGTATATAACTCATATGTGCTAGAGCTAGACATTGGGGTTTAAGGGTTTAGGAATTGATGGCTTAGGATTTTAGGCAAGACTTTGCTAGATTCTTGGCGGTCCTCATAATTGAAAGGTTTCCATGTTTGATCATCTTCAATTAAATGGTTTATGCTTATGAGTATTATTGCCTTGCTAGACCGAGTCCGTAATGGGGCTAACTTAATCTAGGCATGGTCACTGCCTTCGTGGATTGTGACCTACGGACATACTTGAACTAAAGAAATTATCTCTAATATTTTATTATTAATATAATATTTTTTTTATAAAACAAATAAAAGACAAAATGTTATAATAAAAAACTTTTTTATTATTTTTAAATTACTATTAATTTATGAGGTGATGAGAAAGATGTTTTGAAAATTATGAATTAATCAATAGACACATTATTAAGTTGATTTTTGTTTTCTTTTGATCATTCTTAGGGAATCAGATTGAATACCAAGGAACCTAACCAATAGCATCATAAACTTAGACAAAGCCAAAGCGAAATTATTAATCTATTTGATCCAGGTATGTCAAAAAAAAATGGAACTCAGTGAACAACGTAACCGTTATATGAGAAAATGGTAAATTGTAATATTTAAAATAAGATTATAATATTAAAATGGTAATTCAATTTGAGATTAATTCCAAACTTTTGAAACCCTCATATTTAAAAATATGAAGAAAACCTATTTTTTAAAAAATAAAGAAATTAATTATATTTTAATTAGATTCTAAACAACTCAAATTACAAAATAAGATTTAAAAATGACTTAATTTTAGGATGTTTCAAACATGCCCTATAATTACATAAGAAAGCCCAAAATAAATGACACTTGTCTTTTGTTTTTCATGAATTTAACTAATTTTCAAATAAACACGTCATCTTAATTGACACAAATGAAAAGAAAATCATCTTAGTCATAGTTAAATGCATGTTAAATAAAATATTATGTTAGTATATTTTAACTCTTTCGTTAGTTAATTTAATCAAATAAAAGAAAGTGACAATTTAAATATAAAGCAAGGCAGAATATAATACATTAATATCTCAAAAAATCGAGTGTATTTTATCCAATAACATAATACACGAAACAAAGCACAACTAAGTGAAAGAAGAAAAATACTAATCTGCACGGAACCAGCTGCAACTAACATTAATGGGTTTAGAAGGATATGAATAAAAGGGATGGAATGAAAAAGAACGAAAAGGACTTTTACTTCTTATAAGTTTTAAAACTTTGGGAGCATAATAGAATAAAAGAAAATTCATTTTTCTTTACTTTTTTCAAATTATTAATTTTTGTTCCTTCTCTAATTAGGGAGCAACAAGTATTTTTATTTAGTTATTTGACATTTTTCCTTTATTTTTTAAAATAATATGCTACGTTTTCATTCTTTCTAGTTTACATTTTTATTTATTGTTTTCGCCTTATCTGTTCCCTCAAATATGATTTTATGTGTCGAATTGCCATTCTCAAATCTAATTATTCATATCAAATTTTCCTACCGCTTTTTTGTTGAGCAAAACCTTTTTTTTTTTACTAGACTTGTATGTGGGACGCGTGTGTGACAGGCAAGGCCCAAGGACTTCTGCCGAGTATAATACTAAATAAGATTTTTATTTATTTGTATTACTAGTTATATAAAAAATCTTAACCCTTGTTTTTTTTTTATTAACGTGATACACCTCACACTTTAGAAGGAATGTTAGACTTATGGGAGATTAATAAATAAAAAAATAAGGGCAACAGTCAAAATTAATTGGTTAAGTTGGAACTCTTTCTAATTACACTTTTTTTAAATAATTAAAAGGATAAAGTTGTTTAATTAATTAAAATTAGAAGAACTGAATTTCTCTGATAAATCAATTAGAAGGACGAAACTACACTAATTAATATTACAAAGAATAAATTACATTATTGAACAAACTAGAAGGATTAATAAATGAAGGAGGGCAATTCAACCAACAAAATTTGATCGACAAATAACAATCAAAGAAATCAAAATAAAGTGTCACAAAAGATAGCAAATTGGAAATTTTTAGAATGAGGATATGAATAAGAAATTAAATTATCTTTATTTCTCAAAGGATCCTTGATCAGACAACTTTTAAATAATAAAAAGAACATAATTATTTTGCTATGGTCCATCATATTTGATGTTTGCCTTAGCCAATTCTAAAAGAGTGTAAGGGCTGCAAGAAGTTCCATTGAAACAGTCCTTTGCAGTAATCTCATATAAAGCTTCAGTTGGATGACCCCACAAATCATAAATAGCGTATTCTGCTCTATTAGGGCAAATAGGCATACCTATCACATAGCAGGGCTTACTTAGGTTTTTGAATCCTGCACATTTAAAGAACAATAAATTATTTTACGATACTTTTAAAGGCACCGTGTTCTAGAGGCAATTGAATGCGATTATACTTCTAACTAAAGAAACCCATTTAAAACAATGCGACAATTCTTCAATGGAAACAGTAAAAACATATCTTTGCTTACCATAATTTTCTGGACTCTGCTTCACTTTGTTAAATATGTTGACTGCATCGTATATAGTGAATAGTGAACCAGGAAGTTCTGATTCCAACGTTCGTAGCCTTTGAGGAAGCTTGTCAGCATAGTACCTTGTACTGCAATTTAAGTATCGATGTGGCTCACAAATTGTAAGATCAGTCACCAAAAACTTTCTGCCTCCTAGATCATATAGTTTCTGCAAAGGATTTAAAAGAAAACATGTGATCGTCTATATATAAAGCATAAACTAAGG
>JASKGM010016811.1:0-71438 GCA_034509205.1 Ceratonia siliqua
ATATTTTTATAAATATTTTTTATATATATATATATATATATATATATATATATATATAGTAGGGAAGCAAATTGACTGTAAAATGAGGAAGAAAAAAAAAGTATGACCCAAACTTTGGGGTACAATGTATCCAATCCTTATCCTACTAGGATTCGCTTGAACAGAAAAAGAAGAAAAGGATCCTCCCAGTTTGGTACTAATTCAAACGAAAGTGACAGCTTATGCCTTGCTTCTTTTAATCGCAAAAGAAAGAATAATGCTATTGACCGGAAGAATAATAACTATACTCACTATCCTACAAATTCTTACAAATATAAGAGAAGAAAATGAGAAAAATACAAAATTGTCATAAAAAATTTTGAGCAAATTACATTTAACTTTTGAATTTATTTATAAACACTCACTTATATATGAAAGCAATCTTTATCGTTGTTTCATTGTTGAATTTTGGGAAAATTGTTATGATTTTTGTGGACTATGAAACTGGTAGAAAAGATTATGATTTTGAAAACCGAAATTTGATTATTGGTGGATGTAGTTTGGCATACCTTATATTTTATTATAACTCTTTATATAATAATAATGATCATAATCGTTATAATGTACTCTATTAGTCTTTTTTTACTGAATTAAATACTCACTAAACTATAATAGAAGGATATACATTAAAGCACAAATACCGTGTACAATCAGTGGAAAGTGTTGTAAAATATTGTGTATAGTCAGTGGATATATATATATATATATATCCACTGACTATACACAGTATTTTACAATACTTTCCACTGATTGTACATATATTTATTTATTTATATGTATATATATATATATATATATATTTATTTATATATATAACCTTTTTGAATTTCCTTATAGACAATATTTAACGTAGAAAGATTTACATATCAAATTTTAAATTAATTCTTAAGCAAATACTAAATAGTGAATTATACTGAAAAGCAAAGCCTTTTTTTTTAAAAAAAAAAAAACTTGGACTTTGTCTTTTGGCAAGTGGTAGTTATATAATCCTTACATGCATATGTCACGTGAATGATTTTGTTCTTTGTTAGAAGGAAATTTGACTGTTGAAAGTAATCGACGAGGTGAAATGTGGCGCTTATCCCCACACCGTCAAAACTCCACCTTAACTCCAACCTTCTCATATGTTTTATATAAGGGGGATGCTAAGCTACATCTTCCTACAATGCCTCATTCCCATGTCTCCTCCTCTTCGGCAGTTCTGATTTGTTATATTTTCTATTTTTTATCTCAATTTTTTTTATTTTTTAACATTAATTAAGTATTTACTATATCATATATTTTTTTGAGAATTTTTTAAAATATTTTTATATTTTTTTAAGATTTTTAAACTTATAAATGAATAGTGTCAAAAAATTATGGGTGAATAGTACAAAAAAGATATAAAAAATTCTTAAAAATATTTAAAAAGTTTTTAAAAATTCTAAAAATATATATAAGATAAAAAATATTTTATTAATTTTAAAAAGTAAAAAAAATTTAAAAAATAAACTTAAAAAATAAAAAAAGTAAAATAAAAAAAAAACTCGGGGACGTAGCTTAGTCCCCCCTTTATATAAACATCACAGTTGCAAAATTTCCATTGCAAATAAAGATTGATCACTCATGTTAGCCTTTTTTTTTGGCATGTGCTTGCTAGATCACGGAACATTTTTTTAATCAATTAATATATAATTAAATAATATAAAAAATGATGTATATTTTAAAATGATATAATATGATTTTATATTGTATATAATTTTAAAATAATTTCTTGTCATAATATGAGAGGAAAAATAAATTAGAATTTATGACATTTAAATTTCGCTTGGATCATATTCTATGAGAAATTTCATGAGAATTGAAACACACTGTTTCATTTAATTAAAAATTTATTTTCTCAAGAGCATATTTCATGAGAAGCGAAATGTACCGTTTCACTTAAGCGGTAAAATTATAGGGTTCTTGAAATTCGAAGTTCTCACGAACAAAATCTGTGAGAAATGCTCTTTATTTTCCACCCTTGTGCCACATACCTCCGTTTCTATAGTTTGCCTCTCTTTTGATCTCTTCCCTCTCTCTCACCGTTGCCCAATGCCCAACGCTCAACCATTAACTCCAAGTAAGCTTCATCTCTCTCTTCCCTCTTCTCTCTTCCCTTTTTTCACTATTTGTAAATCTGAAAGTATGAGATCAACTTGTTAAATTTAAGTTATTAAATGGTATGTTTTTAAATTATAAGAAAGATTTATGCATATTTTCAAATAGTTATTAATTTAGTGTCGTAAATTACCTATCACCCTATATTATTTTAGGCCATTATCACCTTTGCCTTAAGGGGGTTTATGAAACTTAAGCTCATCTGAATCTTCTTAATTTTGTACCGTTATTACATATTTTGATTCTTGATTGATGCATTTTTCTTATTTTATAACAATATATTTTTCTGTATGTGTGTTTTGTGAAATTTAAAAGGGAAAATAAAAGGCTTCCCATGGTTACATAATTTTTATATGATGTTAAGCGCTTTGAAAGTTGACACAAGTTTCAATTCCCACTTGAGATTAAGATTAACATTTTATATAATACAATAACAATCCACACAATTATTATTTTTGTTTTGGTTAACATCGTGCAATTCATATGGTTTAATATTATAGGTATCTCTTTGGTTAAGTTTGAATTAACTTCTCACTAATTATGATTTAACTTATACATAAATATTTTCAGGAGCTCAGGTCCAAACTCATTCCTCCTATTATTTAGTCAATAACACCCGTTTGTGGATGGATGGTGTCTGTGGGAAGAATAAGAAAGGGCACATTCATGCGATGGTGTCTGAGGCTGATGTGATTGACTCGACTCCATTGACCCAGCCATCATAGTGCACCTAGGTTCCACAAGTCTCAATGCTCAATGACAAGGTGGGGGCCCTCACAGAGATGTTGATGTAGCACCAAGAGTTGTTGAAGCATATACTCAATGAGAATGTTGCCCTTGCTCTTACCCCTCCCACTCCCTTTTTCCCTTGCGTTAATGCCAATGACAGTGATGATGTGTCAAGTGGTAACAATTGATGTATATTTTTACATAATAACATTATATTTAGTGTAATTCATATACATTTTTTAATATACTTAATAATATATTCAATTTCATCTACTTTATGTTTTTACTTTTTTTTTTTAGGTTGTTTTTGAAAGTTTGCAAGTTAATGGATAAGCCTAAAAATGAATTTTACATTAGCAGTAATGGTCATTTTTTGCAAAATTTATCATGGCCAATGTCCATGAGAACCTATTTAAAAAAATATATGGAATTTTTCTCTCGACCTGAAATTATTAAAAAATGTTTTGGAAATTATCTCGCAAAATTTTTTTGCTGCCAATATCCATGAGAAAATGAAAATTTTCACTAATACAATCTGTGAGAACACTAGGCTTTCTCATGGACTATTGTTCGCGAGAACTTTCTCACAGCAACAAATCCGTGAGAATTTTCGCAAAATGGTCAAGAGAATGGGTCATAAATTTTGCCACTTGATTTCTCTCAGATTACATTCATGAGAAAGTCATGAAAAATGTTCTCGTAGTTTCATTCTCTAGGAGAAATTTTTGGGTGTTTAGAATGATTCATAAAAACTATTGTTCTATTTTTTTGTTTCGACAAAAACAAAACAACTTGATTGAGTAGCTATTTTTATCAATTATTTCTAAAACTATGACTGAGAGAACAAAAAACTGAGAACAAGTTTAACTTGTTGCCCTTATTTTTATTCCTCAATTTCTTCAAAACACGAAGAACTATTAGAGGAAACTATTTTCATTAAACACTCCCACACTTTGAGCCCTATAACTTTCAATTTTCATTATGTTTTTTTGTTTTCAAATCTAGCAAGTCTCCTTCATCTCTCTCATCGACAATTCCATAGGTTCAACAAACACCTAACACTGCTTGTTCAACTAGTTGTCACCATTAGCGTTTGTCACCGTTGTTGCAGCCCTAATCACCTTCCTCGAGTTGCAGTGCATCACGTTGTTACAGGATTCTTTGAAGCTTCACGTTGATTCTATTCAAGAAGTCACAAGTAAAAGTAATTCCCTTGACTTCATGTTGGGTCCTTGAATATTGATCTCTGATTCGAAAATCTAAACTCGTTTAGGGAGAATGATTTGAAGATTTTGTTTATCCTATCCTAGAGACTTGGGTATTCAATACTTTTGGAGTTTAAATTGATGAAATATGTGGGAGAAGTAGCTCAAATTTGGCTCTTTGATTCTTTTATTCTCTGTTTTCATCTTGATTTGGGATCTTTGGTTTGAAGAATTGTTTCAAGAGTTTTCAGGATTGTAATTCACTGTCTTGAATATTTCTATGCTTGGTACTATTGTGAGCTATTTTCACTTTATTGGCATTTATTCATTACATGAAATTTCACCATTACGAGTTTTTAGGATATTGCTATTATTGCAAAATTTTGTGCTATAGTAGTTTTACGTAGGGGAAAATACTAAGTATTGGACAATATTTATTACGTAGTGTGGTCAAAATACTTAAGCTCTTGGTTTCAGAGGATTGCTATTGTCCATGTAGGTTATTTGCTTAGATCCTCTGAATTATTAAATCCTTTCACATACAGATTCTTGATGCCATTTTATCTTTTTCAAGACATAGTCAAGCATAAGGTAAAAAGGGTAACATAGCTCTCTAGAAGAGGTGCATGTTTGAGTAGAAAATAGTAGCATTCACACATTAAAATGAATACAACCTGTATGATGTTTTGACCGACTAAATTATCAAGAATGGTTCATTTGATTTGAATGTAGAAAAGTGTGTTGGAGGATGAGAAGTGAAAGTGGGCTACTTTCTTTAACAAGTGCCGTTAATTCTACTCAATTTGGAGCAGCCACTATAGTCCTTCATAGCCTAGCAATTTGGACATATCTAAAGGTTAGTATACTACAACCCACAATTAATGACTTTTTGTCTATAAGTTGATACCTTGATTTTAGAGTATTTTAGAAGAAAACACCACATTTCCATGAGTAAAAAACTCTAAAAATAAGCCTAGAGTATTAGAAGATATAAGGAAATGGTTGAGAAAGCATGTGCCAAGTGGGATGGTAGATTAAGCAGTTAGTAGTCTAACTGAAACATTTACATGTGCTTTTCTATTTTTTTGCTAATGACTTAAAAATATGAAGAGTGAATTAACAATTTGGTCCCTCAAAGATAAATTTTGTCTCAATTTGGTCCCTCAATCTATCTCAATTTGATCCCTCAAAGATTCATCCCCGTATCAATTTTGTCCCTCTATTAGATATGGTGGACAACAAGCTGATGTGGCAATGACAGAAGTCCATGTAGCACATGGTTGATGATGTGGCAAGGTTGACATGACAATGTTGACTGGATTGCACAAAATAATGCCATTTTAGCATGTCTAGCACTAGTTGCTAAATAACATCATTTTGCTCAAGATGAAGCATATATTTCACCTCCCCACGACGTTGTTTTAGAGGCACACTTCCCCTCTTTTTACATTTTAGAAATGGTGCCATTTTAATTGCCATTTGACTCTAAGCGTTGTGGTATTAGACTGTAGGGTTGGCTAGGAATGGAGGCAACGAAACTTTGTCATTTGGAGAATTAGAGCAGTGACCTAGCATGCTAGCATTGATGTCACCGTTATTCTCATAGAAATTTCACCGTTCCTCATCATTGCTAGTCCTCATTGTACTTTCATTGCTATTCCTCATTATCATCGTCCTCTCATAGTTATGGACTACATTATAAACCATTCAGGTCTGTTGTTCTTTTGTGTTTATGCATTGTTTTGTTTTTTGTTTAACATTCCTTTTTCCCTTTAGTTTGTTGTCTTAAAACTCTTTGCTTGAAAAGTTTATTTTGTGTATGTATGTGTGCACTTTGTTTTTTTGTCTTACATTGGTTGGTTCCCTTTATTTTATTTTGTTGAATGAATCTCTAATAGTTTATTGTGTGTTTGTGCTTTTTGTTGGGCTCCCATTATTTTATTTAATTGAATCTCTTTACAAGAATACTAATAATTATCTTGTAGCTAATGCAGGCCACAACTAAAAGAATAACATATACAATATTAGAAAATAATTAATAGTTAGAATAGTCACATAATCATTTTGTGGTTCCAATGGTTTTGCATTTTTATTTTTTGTTCCTTAGTGTCATATATTGTTGTGGTCCTTCCTTATATTGTTTTGCATTTATGTGGTTGTGGTCAACATCTTAAACTAGTTGAGTTTTGTGGTTGGGGTTCCTATTGTTTTGCATGTGAGTTATGTGGACCACTGTTATGGAAAAAAATTAGTTAATTAAGTATGTAAGTAAAATTATTTTTGTAATCATCTTTGGGTCTCACTTTTGCATTATGTCTATACACTATATTACCATAGTTTTGCATCATGGTGGATAGTTTAATTGTCATCCAACACTGATTTATGTGGGAGGGAAGGAGGATTGTTGAAATAAATGGGACATAGATAAGTTGTTAGGCCCTGTTATTGGAAAGTTATTAAATGAGTTAGGATATGGTACCTTCGGTAGTTTGCTATATCTAATTCCTGGGATGGGTATGAACGAAGGACTTAGAAAATTGAAGAATGATAGGGATTTTATATTACTGGCAGATGCCAAAAAGGGTCTTGATGAACTTCTAGTTGATACCCCTGTTGTTGAAGTTGGAAAAGTAGATGAGGAAAACAAAGTTGACAATAATGAGGGTAGGGATTACAGTGGTTAGTACAGTGACAGTAATGACATGTCTAATTATATTGTAGAGAGTGTTGCCAGGGATATCAGTGAAGATGTACCACCAAATGAAGAGGAACCACGACATGAAGATATATCAATAAATAAAGAACAAACCATCACTTATTTCTTGGGTGGTTTGAAGGAGGAAATTGCTAATGCAGTTCACCTGTAGCCCTATTGTACATTTAATGATGTGAGGAAGCTTGTAATCAATGTTAAGAAGCAGCAAAAGGAGTCTCATAAGAACACATACAAGTCAACATTTAAGCCAACTTCTTCCAATTAAAATGGTGCCTCCACTTCCAAAACATTTACTCCACTAAAGGATTCTTCTTCTATGGCTAAAGTAAAGGTTGACTTAGGGGCTACTACTAAACCAACAAACACTTCAAATACTGGGTCACGTAGGTGCTTTAAGTGCCAAGGTTATGGAGATATTTCTTTTGAATGTCCTAACTAAAAAGTTATTACTCTAATTAAAGAAGATGTTGAATGAATTGAATTGAGCTACTCGATGACTATGGAGTTTCAGCCCTTTTCAATGTCATTGACCTTTCTCTTTATGTTGTGGATGAAGAAAAGTCAAACTCAAAGTTGAGTCCTTTTCAACCAAGGGAGAATCCATCCAAACCAAATGAAGCCCAAGAGAACATGAATATCCAGCCTATGGTGAGAGCAGTGTTGGGCCAATCGAATTTTACATTATTAAAGCCCATACCAAGCCTAACCTGGTCCAGCAGCACTTTAATTGAGTAATGGATGATATTTTTCTATTTTTAGTTTTCATTAATTATGTTGACTATTTTAATTAGAGTTATTATTATTAAGCTTTGGAATTCATGCATTTTCTGTCCTCGTTATGATTTATTTTTTCTTATGCTTGGAGGGATGTTCCAAGTAATAAAACTAGGTGGATATATCTGAAAAGGACAATTGATCATTTTGAGTAAAAATCTGAACCTTTGTGGTTTCTATCTAAGTTTTATATCTCTTGTTGGATTCTGATAGTGGTGAGCTTTTCCATTGTATTTCTGTATCTCTTTGGTGGATTCTAGAGAGTGGTGAGTGCATTATCTCTTGGGTCTTTTTGTGGGAGTTTTCACCACTATAATAGGTGCTTTTCATGCTTAAGAACATCTTCGCTCACTTAGATTTGGAATCGTGCCATTTTGATTTATCTATAGAAAATTATTGATGATTTGAATTCACTGCCATTTTCTAGCGCAATATGAGTTTGTGTTCTTTATTTCCCAAAGTTCCGTTTAAAACCTCTTGGTTAGTATCAAGAGCTATGGTTAAGAGTTCTTATCTCAAACTAATTAGGAAAAAATTAAGAAAGTTTGGCCACCAAGAGAAACTCAATTCAATTTGCACTAGAGGATAGACTCTACGAGGTCACCGCCAGAGAAGAGAACGAAGGTTTCCTAGCTTGCCTTCTGTCATACCTTATCTCTAGGCCCAACTAAAGTATAGCCTAGCCAAAGGCCCAATCCAACCATAAAGACATAGGGGCACTCGTTCTCTTGGAATCACAACCTTACTACTCTTACCCCCTATAAATATCTAACTATGCATGTATGAGAGTGGACGTCTATTTACTACTTTTGGCACCTTAGCATTCATTACTTATAAACTTAGACCAATCTAACTTGAGCATCAGAGCCTAGGTATGGCCAACCTTGCTCCTAGCTAATATGTTTCGCTCATGCAGGATACGCTCCAATCCCGACTTGGAATCTAACTCAAGCACAACACAGGCATTGTCATTTGGCATCGTCTATAGGAAATGCCTTATCTTGTTCCCAAATTTCTATATACAATTATGTGTTGTACTACTGTAAACACTGGATTTTGTCTAGGCCCAATAATAATAATAAAAAAAAAGAAAAAAAATATTGATAAGAAGAGTGGAAAAAAAAATTATTATTGTTAGTTAAAACAAGAAAAGAAAGAAGAAAAAAAAAGAGAGAAAGAAGGGCCAATGAACAAAAGAGATAATCCAGCCCGGTCCACCACTATCTCCAACCCACAAACCGGAGCCCAACATCACCTGGCCTAATTAATCACCCACTCAGCCCTTACAACCCACTTTAGTAACCAGGCCCAACATCACCCTAAACCGTTTACCCCCTAACCCGAAGCACACCTTTGCACTCTCACCCTGTTGTCCTTTTCACTCTGAACCCTCGCCTTATCTCTTGTAAACTGACTTCTCCATCCCTCTGAAAATGCCTCTGCATCCCTCTGCCCGTAAGGTATCATCTTTCACCCCTGCCTCTCTTTTCAACCCATCTATATCTCTGTCATTTTCTTCCCTCCACGCAACTCCACCATCTACACGGCACACCCTGACTTTCCCCTCACCCTCACGCCATCGCAGGAAGAAAATGTAGCAAGAGGAGATGAACTTCGAGGGGATATAAAATTAAGACCTCAAAACCAAGAAAGAGGGGGCAGACCTTCGAGGGAGATGGTGAATTTGAAGCTCGATGGAATAGAGGATCAGATGCGAAAAGGGGAAACACACAAAATCGGGAGGGCATGTCTGGAATTTGAGGTGAATTTCTAGAAAGTATAGCAATGGGGGACCAAAGGCGCGAATCGAAAATTAGAGAGGGAATTTTGAAGCTGAAACCAAGTGCTTACAACCAGAGTTGAATGAATTTTGGTAAGCTCTCGTCGATTTGAGGAGTTTTATGTTTCAGGAAGGGCTTTGTTTTCTTTGGAGCAATTTCTTTCTCTCTGAATTTTCCTTTTTTTTTTATCTGGGTTAAATGAAATCAGTTGGTATCTTATTTTTAATGATGTCTAGTCTGTTGGTAATTTGCTTGTTGTGTGGAGTGATTAACTCCTCAATTTCTAATTGTGAATTAGACGAATCTCTGTTTAGACCTCATTACTTAATTAATGGTAGGATGATTAAGGCTGGAACCCGGTTTCACCTTATGTCAATCCATAGCTGATATCCTTCTTGTGTCAGCTGCTGAGGCAATTTAACATAAACAGAACTAACTATAAATTCAGTTGAGAGTAAACGTAGCTCCAAATGATACAATATGGCCTTGAAATCAGATTGAATCTCTAGATCTGACTTTGATTTTCGTGTGACGCAAAGAGTTGTTTTCACAGTGGTCCTCCATTATGTTAAAATGCCTAAGATGATAATGTGATTCATCTTAGAATACTAAATGCTAGACGACTAGTTTTTTTCTTTTCCTTCGTGCAAACTTACCTGTGATTTAGTTAATTTTAGAATAAAGCTGGTTTTTTTTATTATACTAAATTTGACACAACCTCTCGGTGTTAATTCTTAAGGAATTTGGTCACAATTTTGATTCACTATGTTTGAAGTAATGATCTAGTTGATTTAGTTTTTTTTAGGTCTTTTGATCCATTGTGTCATGTTAAAATTTACATGCAAGGATTGCATGCTATTTCAGTTAGCCGTGATGTTTCTAATCTAACAAAATAAATATGCACACCCTGATAATTTGGATTTTGGTCAGCTTGCATGCTCTGTGATGGTTCATAGCAGGTTGAATTTCCATAGTATAAATAAATTATGTCCGGTGAATGAGTAATTTTGAGACAATTGATAGTTCATGCATTCTCAAATTAAAATATGGACGGTATATGTTTTGGGGTTTTTTTTTTTTTAAGTGTAAATTGAGGTTATAATTAGTTAATTGGAATGATAATATTGGGCCTATTAAGTATTCTGATTCATATAATGGAAAAGTGTGGTTTTGATTCAATCTAAAAGGTGGTATTGCGAAATTGGGTCCAAAGCCCAAATCATGCCAAAGTGGAATTCTTGTGAAAATAAATTTCATAGAGTTAAAAGGCTCAATTGATTCAAAAATGGCTTTAAAGGCCCAACTGATTAAAAAATGACTTCAATGGCCCAACTAAATTTTTCAAAATTAGAATTTAATTAAAGTCCATTTTTTAAGTAATGAGATTTTAAACTACATTATGAAATATCTTGGTCCTAATATTTTTAAAATAAAATGGCAGCCTTGTCATGGTATTTTTAAGAATTATGGTTTGACCCTCGTACTTTCAAATAACTATATGTTAACCCCTATACTTTCAAGGAATTATATTTCAACCCCAATATTTTTCATAACATCATTTTGATCCCTAATCTTTCAATGGTTGTATTTTGACCCCTAATCTTTCAGTGGTTGCATTTTGACCCTTACACTTTCAAGGTCTATGTTTTAGCCCCTTAATTTTCTAAAATTACGTTTTGACCCCCATTTCTTTAAAAATCTCTTTTTCCTCAATTACTTTTATAAACTTCAATCTTGCCCATGAAATCAACATCTAATTGGACTTTCAATAGAAGTTTAACTTCTCCAGAGTCTGATTTCTCACAAACTTTTCAATGGAATTCTATTTTCCAAAGTCCTAGCTTTCTTAGGCACTCAGTGGAGTTATAGCCCCAATGCTTTCCTTTTTCGGACTTTCAGTGGAAGTTCATCTTCCCCAAGGTCCTACGAGTTCCTTTTTCTAAACTTTCAGTAGGAGTTTATCTTCTCCGAAGTTCATTTTTATAGACTTATAGTGAAATTTTATTCTCCCAAAGTCTTAGTTTTCACTGGCTTTTTGTGGAGATATGTTCTCTCCAAAGTCCTAATTCGCTGTCTAGGCTTTAAGTGGAAATTTGATTTCCCTTAAATATCTTAATATCATTTTCAGTTTAATCAAACTATTCCGAACTACGTTGACCTTGATCCCTTTCGGGGTACGTAGGCACTTACTTGGTAAGGCAGGTCTAGTTATTTATTTTTTCATCTTTGTCCATTATCATCGTATTAATAAAAGGGGTAACTAAAATATATTAATTTTTAAAGCACAAACAATTTAGGGTAACCATCCTTAGGGATAGACATTATGGGGTGCCTAACACCTTTCACACATGTAAATAGACTCCTGAACCTTTCATCTGGTTCCAAGGGCCAATTTTCTTTTCTTTTTTTTAAGGATCCCAATTATCCTTCTAATTAATTGGTGGCAACTCCAAATTTTCTCTGCGTTTTCCCTTACGCGACCCATAGTCATAAAATGATGGTTATTCACCGGCCGTCACGTTGTGACAGTTTGGCGACTCCACTGGGGATAGTTAGAGAGTCAAGCCCTTTATAAGTTGTTTGTGCTTTATGAAATTTTTATTGTATTATTTTTACCCCATCCCCGTTTTTTGTTTTTTTTATTATTCATATAACTTTAAATATTTGTTTTATTTATTGTACTTAATTCACTTTACCGCACTTCTATTTGTGCTTGTTTATTTGCTTTTCTTATAGCATGAATTGATGGAACCATAAGGTAGACGATAATATCTGCAATATCTGTTTAAACCCTAGGTTAGATGACAATTAAACTGCTCTTTTGCTGATTTGGGGTTTCTCTGTGGGTAGGCTTTAGACCATAATCAGTTTGCTCTTCACACACACCGTGCACCATTCACTTCCTTTGCACACACCTGTTGGGCCCTATACCCGGGTCTGTGTGAGCCTTAGGGGAGAAATGAAGGTGGCGTAGTGATGCTTAGTGGGATTTTCCCTCAGGTATTCATGAAAGCCTTCGCTCAGATTGTTAACTCATTTATTTAGTCGGTTCATATGAAGGCTTTGTCCATCCATGCAATCGTACTAGAAAGTTGAGATCCCTATTATTTCAGTAGGAGTAATCTATTCTAAAAGACCACTTTTGTGAGGACTATAGACCCACCTTAAAGCCGATGCACTAATACACCAAGCGACCCAGTAGTTAGAGCTAAACCATTAGGGATATATCCATGTACCCTAGCAATAGCCTACCTAGGACAGGGAAGAGTGTGTTTTCTCTTCCTATCGTATTTCTCTATCATTATTCACCACACTGCACATTTTTCCAAAAACTGAGAAATCAAATAAAAATCAAAGAAAAATATTTTTTGTGGCCTAACTTTATACTGTTAGCAGTTTCTTTTCTTTCTTTATTTTTCCACTATTTACTCACCTCATTATATCATAAAAAAAAAAAAAGGTTTTCATGAAATCACATTGCATTCAAACATAACATTTTCATCACCATTTGGAGATTTCATGACACAGTGTCTTTGAATTTTGAAATTAAAAACACGAATTTTAAAATATACTCAATTTTGTTTCACCTAATTTAGGTGTGCTATTTTTAATCGACAATACTCATGTGGTGATTTTATATCTCCTTGGGATATTGTCAACCATGTTATTCTTTGTGGAGTATTGTACTCCCAATAGGAACATGGGTATGGATGAAGTTTTTAATGCCAATATTTCTACAACAAAAGTTCAACGATTCATAATAATTTTTAATTAAATAAAGAAAAAAAAATAATACCTTTGTACTACCTAAGAAAGCTCTGACCAAACATTCCTAATCTCTCTAGAGTGTGTACACGAAATCCGGTACCATGTCAATTGAACAGTCTGATATTGAGGGCATTCAAAGGCTAGAGGCTTGGATAGACCAAATGCAGGACCAGTTGGCCAAGCTCATGGATCTTATGGCTATTAATATGAAGGATGTGAGTACAGCCCAACCTCACCCAGAAGTACTCCATTTTGGCCAAACCTCTGGTATCCCTATGATGGCTAATATCGTGCCTCCACCAATGGGTGTTAGTCCTTTAGAAGAAGAACGAAATGCTGTGAATGGAATAGCTGAAGGGTGTAGTTACAGCCAAACACCACTCATACCACCTGAGTCAGCACAAGAAAAGAGGGTCTTGGACCAGGTTCTCAGGTTAGAGGAGAAGATGAGGGCAATACAAGGATAGGGTTCATTTGGAGTGATGAGTGCTAGGGAGCTGAGGTTAACTCCCCAGGTGAATATCCCAAAAGGCTTCAAGGTTTCGGAGTTCATAAAGTACGATGAGACCACAAATCCCCAATTTCATCTGAGATCCTACTGCACAGAAATGGTAGTGGCAGGAGACGATGAAAAGCTATTGCTGAATTTCTTCCCTAAAAGTCTCATTGGGGCAGCATCCCAGTGGTACATGCTGTTAGATCACTCAAGAATCAATCGATGGGAAGATTTGGCCGATGCTTTTCTTAGGTATTACCGTTTTAATTTAGATACTGGCCCCACTAGGGAACAACTGCAAGTCATGCAGAGGAGGAATAAGGAAACCTTCAAAGAGTACGCCCAAAGATGGCGAGCATTGGCAGCTAAGGTCCAACCACCAGTGACGAATACTGAGACTTGTTCTTACTTTTTAGGAATGCTAGAAGCTACCTATATTGGCCTCATGGCGGGAAGTACCTTCAGAGATTATTCTGACCTCATCAAAGCAGGTGAAAGAATAGAAGTGTTAATAAGGGCTGGAAAGATACCAGTTGAGAATGATAAGCTTGCAAAACAAGGTCAAAAGAAAGGTTTCTTTCATAAAATAGAGCCAGAAATTGGTTATATTCAAGCGCCAATGCAAAGGACAAATTCTCCACGAAATCGGTCAGCCAGAAATACCGAGCCATTTCCTAACTTTCAAATGTCAAACATTAAGCTTTACAATCAGTTATTTGATGTTTGTGTCATAAGCCCAATATCAGTTGAGCCATTCCAGCCACCGTACCCAGCTTGGTACGACTCTAATGCCCAATGTGCATATCACTCCGGCATTACTGGCCACACAATAGAGAACTGCAAGGCATTTAGGAAGCAAGTTATAAACCTGCTTAAGCATGGGGCCATCACGCTAGATCAGAATGGGCTAAGCATCAATACCAACCCCTTGCTTTGCTATGAAGGAGATGATTCAATCAATCCCATCATGGGGGATGATGAGAAGTGAGATTGTCAAATCGGGTCAGATCAAGGAGGCCAATTTCTCGATTGCAGTAATGCGAAGTGATTCACAATATTTACATTTTTTAGTGTTATTTAATTCTAGTCTTGACTCATCTGGCTGAAGTCCAAGGCCATTTGATTTTTTAAGCATGGACCCTATCTTATCCTTTGAATAAAAATTTGCAATTCAATATTTCGTTCATTTCTTTATTCTGAATTTAAATACTCCCTTTTGTCATAACAATTCCCTCATTTAGGGAAATCATTCTCCTAATTCTTCTCACAATCTGGAGATTTTACAATGTCTGCTTATTGATTCTCATATTGAAATAAATATGAACATTTATGCCTTCGAGAAAGAGCAAAATGAGAATAGGATAACTATTTGAGTCACTGAAAAAGTGATAGGTCCCAACAATGTGGAAAATGAAATTATAAAGTCGGCCAAAAAAAAAAGAGAAGCTCAGAATCATTATCTTGAGCGAAAAAAAAAAGAGATCAAAAGAAAGAAGAAAGGCTCGCTAAGTCAAAAATCTAAAAGGTCGGCTTAGGCAAAAGTTAGGGTTCAGTTCGAAAAAAAAAACCCGTGCTCAAAAGAAATCGGGTGATCAAGCTAAATTTGAAATCAGAGCGATAATGCGAGAAATTGCAACTGGGGCAAATTTGCTGTAAGATATCACTATCATCAGCATTATGTTTCTGTCAAAGGATACAGAGTTCATATCACTTACAATATGAGAATCAATGCCAGCAGATGTTGAAAAACCCCAACTGGGGCAAATTTCTATGGCCCTCTTTGTTTGGTTTTCATTTCATTTGTTCAATAAAAAGAAAATTGTTCATCTAACAAATTTTCAGGGATTTTATGATCCCATTCTTTCGTGCCACTTCTTTTAACAAAAGAGGTTTGTTCATATAACAAGCTTCAAGGATTTTGCAATCCTTTTGCAGTGCTGCTAAAATGCTTCTCAAAAATCAAACTGGGGCAATATTTCATTGTCCCTGGACTTTCAATCAATTGTATAAGGGCTTCACTTTCCCTTGCTTTAATAAAAGAAGTATATTCATCCAATAGATTTCTTCTCTAATTTATTCATTGGATAAGATTTGAGTGGATTAATAAGGACTAAATCGAATATCACTTCTTAGTATTTCACTGTTAATCAACTTTGCATTACAGAAATCAGGAACAACCTACTTGACTTGATCTGAATCGATATCAAGCTGTTTATGAATACTCAGTGCTTATCTTCGAAAAGAATGACTCACCGAATACTGAAATGAAAAAAAAAAGAACAAAAAAATGCCCGTTAAGTTGAAAACCCGAAAGGGCAGCTTAGGCAAAAATTATGGATGCCCGCTAAGTTGAAAACCCAAAAGGGCGACTTAGGCAAAAGTTTGGGTATCAAATCAAAAAGAGTTTGTAACCAAAGAGTTCAGACAATCAAGCAAAGGTTTGAGATAAAAAAAAAAAACACGAGAGATTGAAACTAGGGCAATTTTTAAGAAAATATTACTACCCACGACAAGTTTTTGTCAAAAGGCACAAGATGCATATTGATTGCAATATAAGAATTAAGCGCTGCACAAGATGAGGAACTCAGACTGGGGCAAAATTTTCATGGTCTCCACATTTGTCTATCTTATTAGAACAAGGACAGGTTAATTAACATGGTCTAGACCGGTATAGAGGTTTTGTGAAAAAACCTAGGCTTTTTTGGAAAAAAGCAGGTCATTAGGAAAAGGTAATTCCTATGATCCAACTAGACAGGTAATTTAAAGAAAAATAAGAAACCAATTCCAGGTAGAGAGAACGGTTTGGTTGGGTTTTCCTTAGAAACGCATGGTACGTTTTCAAAATACATACCTTATTTTCAAAATAGACTTGCATCGAGGTTACATCTCATGCATTGTTCAAAATAAATTGCATTGAGGTTACATCCCATGCATTGTTCAAAAATAAACCACATTAAGGTTACATCACATGCTCTGTTTGAAAATCCTAGCAGTGTGAGGTTTGTCCCTTGCTTTGAAAAATACTCACGTCATTTTCAGAAATTCTTGCGTTGAGGTTTTACCCCCTTTACCTGATTCCATTCTTAGAGATAGGATTTCCTCTCCTTACCTATTCACTAAACTTCAAATTTCGCTGCGTACGACGACTTATTCCGTACCAGTTTTCAATTATTTAGTACGACAATTTATTCCATGCTAAACCCCAAAATTTCACTGCATACAATGAGTTATTCCGTACCAGTTTTCAATTATTTAGTACGACGATTTATTCCGTGCTAAATCCCCAAATTTCATTGTGTATGATGAGTTATTCCGTACCAGTTTTTAAATATTTAGTACGACGATTTATTCTGTACTAAATTTCAAATTTCACTGTATACGACGAGTTATTCCGTACCAGTTTTCAATTATTTAGTACGATGATTCATTCTGTACTAAATCTCAAAATTTCTCTGCGTACGACGACTTATTCCGTACTAGTTTTCAATTATTTAGCACAACGATTTATTTCGTACTAAATTTCAAATTTCACTGCGTATGACGAGTTATTCCGTACCAGTTTTCATTTATTTAGTACGATGATTTATTTCGTACTAAATTTCAAAATTCACTGCTACGCTAATTCTCACGTACCAGTTCCCAAGTTATTCAGCATGACGATTTATTCCGTGCTAAGTTTCAAGATTCAATGTGTACGCCAATTCTTCTATACTAGTTTTTTTTGGGTTATTTAGTATGAGAATTTATTCCATTCTAAATTTCTAACTTGCTGATTTACATTTACTCATGGCCTCAATCGAGGTGTCCCTTGCTGTTTTAATGTCCTCCTGGACAAAATCTGTGTTTTGTCTTTACTTGTTCTTTACAGAAAAATATGAAAAATCACTTGTTATTCATCTTTCCCATCAAAGAACAAGTAAAGAGGGGCAACTGTAAACACTGGATTTTGTCCAGGCCCAATAATAATAATAAAAAAATGAAAAAAAATTAATAATAAAAATTATGAAAATAAAAAAAATATAGATAAGAGTGGAAAAATAAAAAAAATTTATTATTATTAGTTAAAATAAGAAAAGAAAGAAGAAAAAAAAAATGAACAAGAGCCAATGAACAAAAGAGATAATCCAGCCCAGTCCACCACCATCTCCAACCCACAAACCGAAGCCCAACATCACCAGGCCCAATTAATCACCCACTCAGCCCTTGCAACCCACTTCAGTAACCAGGACTAACATCACCCCAAACCGTATACCCCTTGAACTGAAGCACACCTCTACACTCTCACCCAGTTGTCCCTTTCACTCTAAACCCTCGCCTCATCTCCTGCAAACTGACTTCTCCATCCCTCTGAAAATGCCTTTGCATCCCTCTGCCTGTAAGGCCTCATCTTTCATCCCTGCCTCTCTTTTCAACCCATCTCCATCTCTGTAATTTTCTTCCCTCCATGCAACTCCACCATTTACACGGTACACCCTGACTTTCCCCTCACCCTCACGCCATCGCAGGAAGAAAAGGTAGCAGGAGAAGATGAACTTCCAGGGGATATAAAATCAAGACCATGAAACCGAGATAGGAGGGGCAGACCTTCGAGGGAGCCGGTGAATTTGAAGCTCGATGGAATAGAGGATCAGACGCGAAAAGGGGAAGCACACAAAATTGGGAGGGAGTGTCTGGAATTTGAGGTGAATTTCTAGAAAGTATAGCAGTGGGGGATCCAAAGGCACAAATAGAAAATTAGAAAGGGAATTTTGAAGTGGAAACCAAGTGCTTACAGCTGGAGTTGAAGGAATTTTGGTAAGCTCTCGTCGATTTGGGGAGTTTTGTGTTTTAGGAAGGGCTTTGTTTTCTCTAGAGCTATTTCTTTCTCTCTGAATTTCCCTTTTTGTTATCTAGGTTAAACGAAATCAGTTGGTATCTTATTTTTAATGATGTCTAGTCTGTTGGTAATTTGCTTGCTGTGTGGAGTGATTAACTCCTCAATTTCTGATTGTGAATCAGACGAATCTCTGTTTAGACCTTGTTACTGATTAATGGTAGGATGATTAAGGATGGAACCCGATTTCACCTTATGTCAATCCGTAGTTTATATCCTTCTTGTGTCAGCTGCTGAGGCAATTTAGGATAAACAGAACTAACTATAAATTCAGTTGAGAGTAAACGTAGCTCCAAACGATATAATCTGACCATGAAATCAGATTGAATCTCTAGCTCTGACTTTGATTTTTGCGTGAAGCAAAGAGTTATTTTCACAGTGGTCCTCCATTACGTTAAAATGCCCAAGATGATAATGTGATTCATCTTAGAATACTAAATGCTAGACGACTAGTTTTTTTCTTTTCCTTCATGCAAACTTACCTGTGATTTAGTTAATTTTAGAATAAAGCTGGTTTTTTTTATACTAAATTTGACACAAACTCTCGGTGTTAATTCTTAAGGAATTTGGTCACAATTTTGATTCACTGTGTTTAAAGTAATGATCTAGTTGATTTGGTTTTTTTTAGGTCTTTTGATCCACCGTGTCATGTGAAAATTTACGTGCAAGGATTGCATGCTGGTTCAGTTAGCCGTGATGTTTCTAATCTAACAAAATAAATATGCACACCCTGATAATTTGGATTTTGGTCAACTTACATGCTCTCTAATGGTTCATAGCAGGTTGAATTTCCATAGTATAAATAAATTTTGTGCGGTGAATGAGTAATTTTGAGACAATTGATAGTTCATGCATTCTCAAATTAAAATATGGATGGTATATGTTTTAGGGTTTTTTTTTGTGCAAGTGTAAATTGTGGTTATAATTAGTTAATTGGAATGATAATATTGGGCCTATTAAGTATTCTAATTCATATAATGGTAAAGTGTGGTTTTGATTCAATCTAAAAGGTGGTATTGCAAAATTGGGTCCAAACCCCAAATAATGCCAAAGTGGAATTCTTGTGAAAATAAATTTCATAGAATGAAAAGGCCCAATTGATTAAAAAATGGCTTCAAAGGCCCAACTAAATGTTTTCAAAATTAAAATTTAATTAAAATCCATTTTTTAAGTAATGAGATTTTAAACTGTATTATGAAATATCTTGGTCCTAATATTTTTAAAATAAAATGGCAGCCTTGTCATGGTATTTTTAAGAATTATGGTTTGACCCTCGTACTTTCAAATAACTATATGTTAACCCCTATACTTTCAAGGAATTATATTTCAACCCCAATATTTTTCATAACATCATTTTGACCCCTAATCTTTGAGTGGTTGTATTTTGACCCCTAATATTTCAGTGGTTGTATTTTGACCCCTAATATTTCAGTGGTTGCATTTTGACCCTTACACTTTCAAGGTCTATGTTTTGGCCCCTTAATTTTTGAGAATTACTTCTTAGCCCCTTAATTTTCTAAAATTACGTTTTGACCCTCATTTCTTTAAAAATCTCTTTTTGCTCAATTACTTTTATAAACTTTAATCTTGCCCATGAAATCAACATCTAATTGGACTTTCAGTAGAAGTTTATTTTCTTCGGAGTCCGATTTCTCACGAACTTTTCAAGGGAATTCTTTTTTCCAAAGTCTCAGCTTTCCTAGGCACTCAGTGGAGTTATACCCTGAGTGCTTTCTTTTTTCAGACTTTCAGTGGAAGTTCATCTTCCCCAAGGTCCTACGCGTTCCTTTTTCTAAACTTTCAGTAGAAGTTTATCTTCTCCGAAGTTCATTTTTATGGACTTTCAGTGAAATTTTATTTTTCCAAAGTCTCGGTTTCCACGGGCTTTTTGTGGAGATATGTTCTCTCCAAAGTCCTAATTCGCTGTCCAGGATTTAAGTGAAAATTTGATTTCCCCTAAATGTCTTAATATCATTTTCGGTTTAATCAAACTATTTCAAACTACGTTGATATTGATCCCTTTTGGGGTATGTAGGCACTTACTTGGTAAGGCAGGTTTAGTTATTTATTTTTTCATCTTTGTCCATTATTATCGTATTAATAAAAGTGGTAATTAAAATACATTAATTTTTAAACCACAAATAATTTAGGGTAACCATCCTTAGGGATGGACGATGTGGGGTGCCTAACACCTTCCTCACACGTAATTAGACTCCCGAACCTTTCCTCTGATTCTAAGGGCCACTTTTCCTTTCTTTTTTTAAGGATCCCAATTATCCTTCTAATTAATTGGTGGTGACTCCAAATTTTCTTTGCGTTTTCCCTTACGCGCCCCAAAGTCATAAAATGATGGCTATTCACTGGTCGTCACGTTGTGACAACCACTATGGTTGTCCTGAGTAGAGATAGTATGCCCTCATCGATGAGGACCCCCATGGATCCTACATGATATGTCACTCAGGTCCCTCCCAAAGATTTCTACTAAAAGAAGCCACAAGAAATAGGTTGGCTTGCTAACAGTCAACACACACATCCACCTAGCAATGCCTCCCATACTAGGTTTGGACCCTAATTTCTCCCCTCACTAATCCACTTTCTTCTTAGAGGAAAGATTAACCAATTGAAGAGAAGCAAGATGGTGAAAGCAATGGACCAATGTCCTCTAAACTCGGGCAATGCTGACCTAAACTCAAAGGACCAATGTCCTTCAAACTCAGCTAATGCCGACTCCAAACTCAAGACCAATCCAAACTTGGCCAATGCCAATTCCAAACTTAGGACCAATGTCCTTCAAACTCTGCCAATGCCAACTCCAAACTTAGGACCAATGTCCACCAACTGGCTCAAAGGAAAAATGTTCTCCAAACACGGCCAATTCCTACCCAAACTTAGGACAATGTGCCTCAATCGACCAATGCTGACCAAAACTCAAAGGACCAATGTCCTCTAGATTCGGCTAATACTAACTTAAAATTTCCAAAAACCAATGTACTCCAAGCACGGATAATGCTAACTCAAAGCCAAAGGACCATTGTCTTATAAATTTCGGCCAACGCTGACTCAAAACTCCCAAGAACTGGTGTCCTCCAATCTTAACCAATACCAACCCAGAACTTAGAACCAACGTCCCCTAAAAAATGGTCAATGCAAAGCAAGGAACTAAGGAAACTTAACATAAGCCAACAAAAAAGGAAATGAAGGCTGAAGCTAAAGATCATACTAGAAAAACAAATAAAGAGCAACAACAAAACAATCATACAACAAACGAAAAAATAAAGGCCAACCATCAGTCATTTAGCAAAATTTTGAAAGTGCATTATAGGACCTAAAACAAACACGTAAACAAAAATCTTAAAACTAATAACCCTATCTACTCAGAGGTAGAGTGAGTATCATCCCTTGAATCATTGATGTGTGCATTCCTAGCAAGCTTCTCAAAATCCATAAATTCACCATTCTTCACCTCCTTCAAGCAACTCAACTAGTCATAAGGGAAGTCAGGAGCCACCAACCTCACCTATTTGACACAATGCTCAAAACCTTCCATATAGGCTTAAGGTAGTTTCGAGCAATCTTTTTCTCTAGCCCAACCTCGCACTCGATCCTTAAAAGCATGAGCTTTCTCTATGCAGAGTCTTCAAATGAATCACCTACCCCCACTCCTGAGCCATCCTAATGTGAACATCGTAAGAGGTATGCAACTCACCCCTCAAATGCCTAACCAGCCCCTTTAACTCCTTAACCCAATTCACAGCCTACTTCTCTGAAACTTTAGCTTCCTTACCTACATCGCTGGAATGTTTTGATTCAGAGAGCTCATTTTCAAATGCTTCCTTTTTTTGACAAGCATGGTCGATGGGGTCCTTTATCTCCCAGCAAAAATTCATCTGAAAAATAAAGTATAGTCAAGCAAAGGCAACCAAAACAAGAACCAAAACTTGAAACCCTATGTATAATGCAATAAAAAACTATAAAGGAAACTAGAAAGCATAGAAGAACAAAGCCAAGTGAATGATAACAACCATAGTAACTAAGCGAAATGGGCAAGCCACCAAAAAAACCCTCGTTATATCAAAATCCCAAGATAATCCAAGAGTCAAAATAAAACATGAGCATTCAAAACAAACAATGGTAAAAAAACATGAAAAATAAATCCAGTAGTTTAAAGAGTAGTATAGCATTTAATGCCCTTCTGAAAAGATGCAATAAATCATTTAATGCCCTTTTGAAAGAATGCAACAAGGCATTTAAAGCTCTTTCGAAAAAGATGCAGCAAGACATTTTATGCCCTTATGAAAAAAGGAAAACGATGCATCAAATTATTAACAACCAATGACCAAAACCTGGGCGTATCCTAAGTGAGATAGTCTTGAGAAAAATACTATAAAATTGACCATGAAAAGTGTAATAAAGGGTTTAGCTTGTTAGAACGACCAAAGTTGATCTTAATAACAAAGCAAAGCTAGGATATGAAAAAACTACCAAAGTTGGCCTCAACAAAGTGGATGAAGCCGTCAACCTGCACAAGAAAATATAAGATTGAACAAGAACAACATATAGAAAAAAATTCACCAATGTAGAAACAAGCCCAAGAACAAAAATATAGTTAAACCTAGCTATTCGTAAAAAGAGTCTATATCATTGCCCAACTGATCCACTCGAAGGTCTACATCATCAACTCCTCCTTTGTCCTCTTCAAGATCCACCAGAACATCATCCCTTATCTATTTCAGGCAATCAAGATGATCTCCCAAAAAGTTAGGCACAACTAATTTCAACTGCCTGTGACAATGATTAAGAACTAACGATCTTCTCCTCTACACGAGCTGGTAATCGACTTTAGAGTCATGAACCCTCTTCGTATAGTGAGCTGACTAGGCAGTCAATAGCTCTAACTCCTAGGCCATTCCAACCTAATCCTTAATGGACTTGGCTAGCTTGTTCCTCAGATGACCAGCCTTTTTCTCTAAAAACTTCACCTAAGAAATTGCCTTTTGCCTCACATACCCAAGCATTATAAGCAAAGGCCCAAGTCACTCCTGACTCTAAAAGCTCCTTCTCCAAAATAACAAAGTATCCGATGAAGCAAAATCGACTAGTTACTCTATAGTAAAAAAGAAACATGTCAGTGCCTGAGAAAATGCAGATATTGCATTTGAGCAATGTCAGATGAAGGGACGTCACCAAGAATATAGTGAAACTAAAAATCCAAAAAAAAAAAAAATGGGCCTGCTAACCATGACCCCCTTTTTTGGGCCCAATCAAAACACAACTCGACCAAAGAACTAACCCTACAACAGCAACCTAAAGAAATAAAACGGCAACAAATCAGATCACAAAAATAAGCTAACTGCAACTCAAACACATGAAAGTATAAAGTTCATTACAAAAGTAAGGGCACATGGGCCTTGAAAAGATATAATTACAAAAACAAGAGCATAACGACCCTAAAACAACCTGAACGAGAACCCACGTTGACCGTAAAGCATTGAGCTCTCCTATGAAAGCAATCAACCTCCCTTTCTAGCTCCTTATCAACTTCATCCCAAGAGCACCGTTGATCCTCGATCAGTCCCTTAATCTCATTCTACAATGCTCAGGCCACAACGGCTTACCAAGCAAAACTTGAAAGCAGATTTCTAGATATACTAACAACAAAAGAACATTCGAGTCTCTTCTCATTAGTAGGAAAAGTTAGAGATTACTCCATAAAAGGGCTAACATGAAATCGAGTATTCTAAAAGGAGAAGCTTAGATGTCCCTCATCGGCCATAACCTTGGCATAGAAGCAAGAGGAAAGATTTGTTGATTGAGAAAAAATAACATCAACAAGGCTTAAAGCCTTAAACCCCACATAATGATAGACCTTCACCACATTAAAAGAATCACCACGCAACCTCTTCTCCTCAACCTTGACCTTTCCTTTTTTCATGATAACAAACCTATGTAAAAAGAGAAAAGGGACCAAAAATGGAAAGAATAATGGAGAATAAGGAAGAAAAGGCCATCATAACTTTGTCAACACATAATAGGCAAAACGAATGTAAATCCACATAATAAAAGGACACGCCAGCCAAACTCACTAGCAACTATTGTTGAAAGAAAAATAAAACATAGAATGGAAAATATACCTAGAGAATAAAGAAGAAAGGAAGCAGCGACAACAAAAAGTGAACATAAGGTAAGCCCATAAATAAGTGCGACTCCAACCTCCTAACAAATCATGAAGAATCTTTGTAGAAAATAAACGAACCCTTGAACCAACCCTATTTATATGAAATCCCTGAGAGGCGTACCTTTTCCAATCCCACAAAGCAAACTCGCTTAAATGGACAGAAACAGAGCGTCACATTCTTAGAAGAATAGGCAACGTATTTATTGAACAGACATAGGCACACGACACACCTTTTCCAAGTTGTAAACCCACTTGCACCCTGTTGGATATAGTTTTTAAGCCTATGTGATATCGATACAAGCATGGATTTTTTTAAAAAAGTTTAATCACACCATGCAAGAGAATGCGGCAGATTGATAATCACATAAACATACGCGAATTGCATAAATAGAATAAGGATAGAATTATACATTTGAAGCCACAGGGAATTGTCAAAACTTCTCAACCAACTAAATTGACCACCTATTCTTGGTGAATTTCTTTCAATTCAAAGAACCTTTGGTGATTAAAAGGTGAGAAGAACAATAATAGAATTAATAATGGCTCTCTTGTGTAGATCAATTTTAATGCCTAATGGAAAGCTATCTAACACTAATGAATATGGTGTCACACTCTCTTGAGTGTTTCCCAAAGCTTTATGCCCACTCCCTTTGAATTTTGCTCTCTAAACCTCACACATCCTCTATGTTTTCTTGGTTATGTAGAATAGCTAGGGGTTAGTTTATATTTATAATAACCTAACTCTTAGTCTTTTGGTTGAATTTATAAAATATAAACCACAGAGGCCTCCTATAGTAAACACCACCTTCATTATTTTATTAGATAAAATTTTATCAAATAATAACCTCTTATTATCTAGTTGATATTTCACTATTTTATTTAAAATTTAAATAAAATAATTTGGAGCTTTCCTATTGGTCAATAATTAGTGTGCTTGAATTAAAATTCTAATAATAGAATTTTAAACATTATCAATCTCCTCAACCACTTAGTCTTCTAGTGTATGCAAGACACTGTAAGAACTTAGTCTTCTTGTGTATTTAGGAGACCTTAAGAATTATGACCCCTCACAATTCGAATCCTTCAATCTCTTTGACTTTTTCTCCTTAGAATAATTCAAATTGATCAAATCAAATTTGAATTCCAAGAGAGGTTGGATGTGATCTCCCTCGGATTATAGGAGTTTGACTTATTCCAAAATTTCTACTAAGACAACGGTTGTCTTAATGACATCCCTTATCTTAAAATTACCTTGTCTAATTAACACAACTCTTGTTTTGATAAAGACAAGTAATGTAATAATTATTTTTGTCTTTTCAAGACAACCTTTATCTTAAATAAGACAAGTAATTCTTACACCATTAAGTACACTTAGGATAACTTTTATCTTAAAGAAATGTTTGTCCAAAAATGATGAGACAACTCTTGTTTCTTTTGAGATACATTTTTATCACTTAAGACAAATCTTGTCTTAAGATAAGTTGTCAAAAATAAGACAACTTTTATTTTAATTAAGAAAAGCCCTAAAACACTAAAAGCCATCATATAAACCATATCACAAATTTTCTCCTAACTTAAATGGATTGAATTCAACAAAGTTAGATGGGGAATCTATTTGGACATAGGAATTTCAAGCTCTAATGAACTTAGGATTATCTTAATCTCATTAAGATAACCTAAGCTCATTAACCATAAGATCGTTCCACCATAGATTCATGGTTACACTCTTGAAAAGCCTAAAATTATGAGAATCCAATATCTAGTATTGGTTGTCTAATTGCAAACCTTGTGTTTATGAACCCTTACAGACATATATTGATATAAGATAAAATTATAGTTTTACCCTTCATGTAAATTTTGTCTCCTAGTCTCAAATTTCATCAAATAAGTGACCAGATACTTTTATAACATATATAAAGAATATTAGGAAATGATGAATAGCTAATTCATCTTCCACTAGGCCAAGGTTTGTCACATATCTTTCTGAAATTACTAAAAGTGATCTTTGTACTATGAACTCCATTTCTTGAATACATGTTCTCTGATGTTCACTCCAACTTTGATCCCAACATACAGAGTCTTGACGAAAGTGATATGATGGTCCGACCCTTAGTATATCAAAGACCATAGAGGAGTTAAACACGAGTCCACATTCTATTAGGATTTTGATACCGCCACAAGTGAGTGAAAGGTGTGAGTTCAAGTTCATAGTTATGATATTTACTTGAACTTGATGTCTCACTTGGTTCTTATTCATATAACAGTGTCAATACCTAAAGTCATCCACTTCAATGAGTTGAGAAACACCATTCCCTTGGAGGAAAATCTCACTTCTTCAATGTAGATAATCTAGACACTATAGTCTTCATTGAATAGAGTGACTAGCTCTATTCAATGACTGTAAATAATCTTTTTTCTATTCATCCAAAGATATATATCTCCCTTGCATAACCTTTATGCAAATGTATCTTGGTTCATTTAGAATCTTACTACCTTAATAGCCAGAATACAAAGCTTACATAAATAAATTCTTTATTTAATTGTAAAATGTATTTGCAACATGTCAACTATTGTTGCAAACTATTACATGATTTAGGAATAAATAGACTTTCCAATGCATTATATTCTTAACAATCCAACTACCTATTTCCCAAGAGGAAGAGAAACAAGCTCCCATGTGTTATTGTGATCAAGAGCCAGCATTTCCTCACTATTTTAGGAATTGACACAGAGTCTAGGGAGGCCACAAAAATTTAAGAGACGGGAGACAAGTGGTTATAGCAAACAAAAGAGAGACTACGAGAGATATAAAATAGAGTAAGGAATGTTGCCATCCAATATAGAAAAAGCTATTCAATTAATTAAGAAACGTGCAGTAGAGACTGCATTAGCCAAAAAAATTTAGGAACTTTCATGTGAAACAAAAAGGCATGAAAAACTTCTATCAAATGTCTATTTTTTTGTTTAGCTACCCCATTCTGTTGGGGGTGTACACACAGGAAGATTGGTAAATAATTACCACGTTGTGCCATAAAAGAAGTAAAAGAAGATAAGAAAAACACCATGGCATCACTGCGTAAAACTTTGATAACAATATTAAACTAATTTTGAACCTTAAAACAAAATATAGAGAAAATAGAGAACACTTATGAATGATTGTTTTATTAGATATAACCAAGTTGCATGATAATAGTCATAAACAAAAGTAACAAAATATCAAAAACCAAGTTTAGACAATAATGGACAAGGACCCCAAACATCAAAATGGACAACATGAAAGACACGCATCCCATTTATTAACTCTCAAAGGATAAGACATGTAACACTGTTTAGCAAACTGACAGGATTCACATTCTAACTTAGACACAAAACCAACACTATGATATAAGTACTTCAAACTCTATAAAGAGTTATGACCTAAACGACAATGGAGATCCAAAGGAGACGTGTTAAGAAAAGCAACTGAGTAGGGAACCGAAGGGGGCATGCACTCCAAGATGTACAGATTATTTGACCCGCGACCTTTACCAATAATCTTCCTCTTCAAAAGATCTTGAAAAATGCAATGGTTAGGGAAAAATTTAATATTACAGTTTAAGGATCTAGTAATTTTGCTAACAGACATCAAATTGAATGGAAATTGGGATAAGTACAACACAGTGGATAGAGGTAAGGAATATGTTGGGTAAGCAGTGCCACTACCAAAAACTGGTGAGGTAGAGCCATCTGGATAAGGTAACTGAGGTAAATGAGATGTTAGGGAAAAAGAAGAAATAATACCTATGTTTCTTGTAATACAATCTATGGCACCAGAGTCAATGACCTAACCACTCGGTGTAGAAGAAAGGCAAGTAGTAAAAATACTTGTATGGGCTATACGAAGTGGAGCATATTGGGTGGCCTAGAATTTTGTAGTAGTAGTAGTATTGGCAAACCGTTGCTACTTGGCAAGAAGCTTTGGGCAGTTATGCTTATTATGCCGAGATTCTTTACAGTAGTGACATACTATCCTGGTCTCACCAGTATCACGTCCGCCACTCCATCCACCTGATGTACAAAAAGCTGCTCAATCATGCAAGAAGAGGAATTCAATCGTGGGCTTAGAGGAACTCAAAGGCAACATTCACGTGATCCATTAAGCTTTCCAAGTGGGCCAATCACAAGACTTAGAGCCAAAGATTTAAAGACACTTTAAATGGGCTGGTTCAATACATTAGTGAGATGGCAAATACATGGAGGCCCGGCATAAGCCTAACTCAGATTCAAGGGAACCTAGTCACATGATTAAGGTTCTAGAAGATTTCAATTGAAGGCTACACATTTATTAGTTATTTTATTTTAAAAGAACTCCTGAATTAGTTATTTTATTTTAATAGGAGTTTTATTTTAAGAGGAGTTAGCCTCGTGTCAAAATAACATTAGTTTACCTTATGTTAGAATTAGAACTCAACTCCTATAAATAGGATTGAGCCTTGAACGTTTTTAACAATCATATTGAGAATAATAATATTGAGAGGCTATTGCTTCCTTCTTCATTCTTGAACTTATCAAGTTAATTCTTGTGGCATTCAAACAATCAAACTTATCTCCTTGATTCTTGAGTAGTTCTTGGGATTCTTGGTGTGGCATCTTTGAACATCAGAGTTCTTGGTTCTTATCTTGTAAGATAACGGGTCAAGAATCAACATTCTTGAAGAGCTTGGGATTTGAAATTCATATTGGTGTTGGGTTTCGTCACATTGTTGGCGAGGTTCATATCACCACCTCTAGAACCACCACTGCCACCTCGCCCACTAGTACCCACAAAAGCATAAGAACCATTGGGTCTAGCTTGACTTTTAGATGACTCCTTAGAAGTCCAAAGAAGGTTTCGTACACATCCTGTAATTTTAACTTGTTAGACCCAGTCATAATTTGTGAACGGGCAATACTATAATCATCCTGGAGACTAGTGAGAAAGCACATGGCAGCCAACTGCTCTCATTGCTCCCTCATCACACTCACATCACTAGTAATGGGCATCAAGGTATTTGTTGGATCTAGTGTCTATCCTAGGTGTTTACGGTACAAAAATGGATTTAAATTTTTTTCAAAACACTTTAAGCTTGTAAAATTGGCAGAAACAAAACACATAGGTAAAACCACCTCACAGCTAGGTAGAAAAAAGAATGGAGAATTTTTACATAACTCTTGTAGTCATTTTAATTTTTCAATTTGCTTCCCGACCAAGTGTACTTACTGACTATTCTATGGGAAGCACCAATCTGTGGAACGTATAGTGAATTGGTTTAGTGCTTTGGAACAACTAAAAGATAAAATAGGAGAGATAGCTTTCACAAATTGTAAATAGAAAACCTTCCTCTTTTTGTTCTTCTTAGTGTGGCATGTGGAATTGCACTATGAACTCACTTAAATTCTTAACTCAAGCTCACAACACTCTTGACCACAAGGGAAATAAAAGAGTGGTTCTTTCTCTCTCACACACAAGCTCTTGGCCCAAGGGAAGTTTTTGCTCTTAAAAATTTATTTCTCTTTTTCTCAAGTGGATAGCTAATTCACTCTTCTTTTCTCAAATTATTATATCTTAGACGGCCACAAGAGGGAGAGGCTGTATATATATATATATTTTATACTAACCCTATGTCACTTGATAGTATTTAAGTGCAACTCAAAAACAATCCCTAACAACTAGGGAATCACACGCCTACTAAGGGTGAAACTAGATAATCAAATTATCTAATGATTTATCAATTAATAACATTGTTATTAATTTGATAAACACACATTTCATTTAACAATTAAAAAAACAGGTGAGACTTTCTAATTGGTCATGCTTGAATTAAGAAATTCATATAAATAAATTTTATTTAATTAAATCCCTTTGACTTTGTTAGTCTCCAAGTGAATATAGGTTACCTAAGCAATTAAAATTCTTTTAATTTCTAACATTTTATTTACTTAGATATTTAGGATAATTAGGGACATATAGGTTTAAACATTTCAAACCTCCCTCCTTCTTAGTGAGCCATCCAGCTCTCTATCTCATAGAGAATTGGTTTGCTTTACTTAAGTTCGATCCATTCAAACTTTAGGTAATTAAGATTAATTTAATTTAATTTTTATCCTAAGTAAGTACCTTAGCTAAAAATCCTAAACAAGGATTTAATTTTATTTTCTTCAATTTATTTAAATTAAATAATTTGAACAATTCAAATATTAATTTAAAGTATTTAAACCAAAAAAAATTATTAAAATAAAGGCTATCTAAATTGAGACAACACTTGTCTTAATTAAGAAAAATATTTGTCTTACAATTCTATTGTCTAATTAAACAATACTTGTTTAATTTAGATAACTAATATAATAATTATTTTTGTCTCTTTAGTGACACAAAATATTTCTCACATTTTCAAGCATACTTAGAACATTTGTCCTAATATTTGTTTGCCCAAAATTGAGACTTTTGTCCCTTTTAAGACATACAAAATTGTACTATGACAACTATTGTCTTAAAACTAATTCTTTTGTCTAAATTAAGAAATTTTTTTTCTTAAAAATAATTCTTTTGTCTAAATTAAGATAACTCTTGTCTTAATTAAGACATAAGCTAAAATACTATCAATTAATTTCATATTAAATTTATTCCAATTTAATGTGGATTGAATTTTTTAAAGTTAGGTGGGGAATACATTTGGACATAAGAATTTCAATCTCCAATAAACTTGGGATTATTTCAATCTCATTAAGATAATCCAAGTTTATTAATCATGAACTCATTTCACCAAAGATTTATAATTGCACTCTTGAAAATTCTTAAAATTACGAGCAGTCAATGTTGAACAATGATTTATCTAATTTACAAACCTAGTGTTTGTAAACCCTGAGCCATCCAATGACACGACATAAAATTACTGTTTTAACCCTTATGTCAATTTTGTCCCCTGGTCTCAAATTTCATCCAATAAGTAACTGGATAATCTTTTAGAACTTCTCTAAGATTATCTTGAATTGATGAGTAGCTAATTCATTGTTTTATTAGGCTCATATATGTCACTTGTCTTCCTGAAATCACCAAAATTGATGTAATGATATGAACTCCATTTCCTAGATTTATGTTCTCAGATGTTCACTTCCAATAAGATCTCAACTTCCAGAGTCTTAACCAATGTCACACAATGGTCGTGCTCATAGTACATCAAAGATCATAATGGTCATGAACACAAGTCCATAATCCATCAGAATTTCAGTTCTGCCACTGATGCAATATGTGTGAGTTCAAGTTCAAAGCAATGGTATTAACTTGAACTTGATATCTCACTTGATTCCAATTCATTTAATAGTGTCATTACCTAAAATCTACTACTTCAATGATTTGAGATTCATCATTCCCTTAGAAACGAATCTCATTCTTTATATGGAGGCAGTCTGGACACTACAATCTTAATTGAATAGAGTGATCTTCTTTATATAGTTATTGTAAATATTGTTTTAGATTCATCCAAAGATATATATATCTTTTTGCAAATGTATCATGGTTATTAGAATCTCATATCCTTAATAGCATAGAATGAAGCTTACATAAATAAACTCTTTATTTATTAATATAAAATGTTTTTACAACAATATTAAGGAATACAACTTACTTTCCAGAGTAACTTATTCTTAACAGTATCAAACTCTTCATACACTTTCTTGAAGTAAGCAAAGTGATCAGTCAAAGAGACCTCCTTCTGTTCTTCTCGATGGAATTCCTAAACCATATCATGGAGATGGGACATATCTTCCTTCCCTGAATATAGGAATCCTAAGTAATCATAGAGGTCCTTGACCATATCAAAGTCGGTCACGATATCCTTAATCCGAGGCTCTAAGGTTTCTTTGATCAGCCCATACAGACGTTTGTCCTCTCAGATGCACTTTTTCTTTACAAATTCACCTAGTAGAGCATCACTAGTCAAATGATCCTCCATCTCAACATACATGAACATCTCCACTACCTTCCTCCATTGAAGGTCATTGCAAGGACCATCTAACTTTCGGTCAGTAATTTTGATGGGTTTAGGAATTACTTTAGAAACCAATTTTTGAGTTTCAACCTCTCCAGGGAGAGGTTGAGTTGCATGAAAGTACTTTTCAGCTATCAAACAAGCAAACACACCAAAAATAGATTACCTAAGGTGAAATAACACCAAGAACATATTACCCAAGAGAGAATGTACCAAAATCAAACCACCCAAGGTGAAATCGCACAAAAATTGAATTACCCAAGTGAAAACACACAAAAAAGGACCACCCAAGGTGAAATCACACTTGTTTCACGCAATTCACCTCTATTTGCCACCGTTTATCATGCCAAAAACATGGTTTCAGCCACCAAAACATTGTAGTGCGACCACCATAAGTGGAAACCAAGTACAACAGCTTCCAAAACTTCACAAGCATCGTGCATCACTAAGTTCCCATGCATCATCATCACCTGTAAGGGAAGAGGTGACCAGTGATGGAGGTTTTAATCACAGGTCAACGTGGAGGCCAGCAGTTAAGGGAGGACAGGCTGTTTGGGAAATTAGGGATTTCATTTGAATTTTTGGATTTTATGATTTCAAAAATTAGGATCTAGTACCATGTTAAAGCTAGAGAGAAATAATGGAAATCCTTATCAAATTAAACAGGTGATCGTATATAATGAGAAGAGAATATACAATTTAATAGAAAAACAAAGACTAAAGTACCCTTATTAATATAGCTTAATTACTCTTAACAATAAGCGTTTGATAGTTGTAATGGGGTTGGCCTTGATTGGTGTTGAAAGAGTGAACAATGGTCTTTCTGGGGGTGTTGCCCGTGTAATTCCTTGCTGACACTGAAGTTTATCTTTTCTCGGGTGAGCAAGGTTAATTTAGTCATGAAGCTTAAACATTCGTATGTTTTTCAAGATCTTAGCCTTGAGCCCTCCCATGAACATCCTTATTAACACTTTTTGGGCCCATCCTTGTACACGACTGTCCAGTTTCTCAAATTCCTATTGGTAATTTTTGAATAGAGCCTGTTTGTTTACCTTAAGATAGAGCTTCGTCAAAATCTTCATAGTCTATAGGTCTAAAGCAAGCCCATAAATCTTCTTCAAAGATTTCCCAAGTTTTCGCTTGTCCTTCTTCCTTGTATATCCGTATATAGTAGCCATTGCCACCATTGGTTGTCTTCTCCTTCTAGGTGAACCATTGCTAATGGTACCTTTTGTGCCTCTGCTATTTCCAAGTACTCAAAGAACTAAGCAACTCTATTGAGCCACTCAATTAGGTCATCACCAGTGTATATAGCAAATTCAAGTTTCGCCATCTTTAATGATAAAAATTACCTATTCCCTTTTATTTCCTCTCTATGAACATGAGAGTGGCCTTTGGTTTCATAGTTGTAATGGTCTAATCCTTCCGTGCTTGATATTATAGCTTTAGATAAGCGGTTGATTGTTTCCTCCATGTGTTCCAGTTTATCTGTGACGACAAGCTTTATTTGGTTCATCCCCTTTCGGAGCTGCTAAGTCCTGCTTCTAAGTTTTCAATTCTATCCTCGTTATTCACCATAACCTGGCTATGATACCAAATAATATGGTCCCAATCAAAGCGTCTCTTAGTGAGTATGTTTGGGCTATGTTTCGGGTAAGAGTTTAACCTCAATTGGTAGTGATTTGAAAGAAATTGTTCATGTTCATTCATTCTTCCTGGGTTACATTTTATAGCCAGCATATAAGCTTAGCAACGATAATCTCTTACAACTGCAAAGAAGAAAATGGAAATACTATACCTTAAATGTGCAACTACAAAAAAGGAAATAATAATAAACATGAAATGGAAAATCAATAACAGAACTTTATGTCTTGCTACATGGCCTTCATTGATTACTGAAGTGGTGTCAGATAAGTCATAGGCCACTACATGAGTGATGTGATGATTTTATACCACATGTTCCTTTTGCTAAAGTCCCCATTTTAGAGTGTTTTAGGTGCTTTGGCAACATTTTTATATAAATTTTAGTACCTTTCACATTTACTTATCTTTTGGAACTTGTTGAAACTTATTGCAGGTGATTTGGAGAAGTTTTAGTGAGTTTTCCTGAGAGTTGGGCACTGCAACGCTCAACAATGAGCATCTCATAACTGAAATGATCAAAACACCCTAAGTCAGAGAGTCAGGTTCTACAGCACCCAAAATTATGTGAAACTTAGAATGTGGGGTGTCGTAGCACCCATGCAGCACCAACAAATATGGTTCCAAGGCTATGTGTCGTAGCACCCAAACACCAATGCTAGCGTGACTTTTTCATTTAAAAATAGAAGTCTACATTAGTTTTAGGGATTCCTAAGACAATTTTTGGAAAAACATTCTGGCTAGAGCAAAGGGAAAAGGGATAAGGACTTGTAGTTGGCATGAAGGAGAGGGATTGCAAATATGAAAGGAGGAGGAATCCATCACCTACTTGCCATTGAAGAGTTTCTTCTAGTTTCTTTTAAACTTTTCTATGTCTTCTAATTCCAATGTCTTCCTTGGATGTTTTATGCTTTAGTTTGAATAATATGAGTAGCTAAATTCCTATTCTAGGGTTGGGATGTAGTCATTGAAGTTTTGTTATGGATTAATTTTGGTTGTTATGATGTATTTTCTCTATTACAATTCAATAAATATGATTTTAATGCTTACGATTTATTGGCCATGAATTGTATTTTTTAAGGCATTGAGTGATGGAGCGAAAGTGGAAGCTTTATGTTAGTTCATGGGTTTATTGGACTTAAGTAATATAATCATGAAAGTAGATATAAACCTTTATGACATTTGTTTAGATTCTAGGAAGCCTAATGCATCTAAGTTAATATATGTGATTACGAAAGTAGACATAAGACTAATATAGATAAAAGCATTATTTTTTGAAAGAAGGTAATACATAAATGAGGGGATTTAGTTGTTGTAACTCAAAAAATATAAACAACCATTATCGCATCCATAGTAGACTTAATTGATGAACCCTATTCCTAGGGATCTCTATTATTGATTTCTTTTCATAGTGTTATTTTGTTTTTGCCTAATTTACAATTTGACTGCTTAAATAATATAGGGAATTACATAATTTTGGTACTTGAAACACCCTTCTCGTGGGAATGATACTTATTTCATCACTTTATTACTGGTTTACGATAGAGTGAACTTACATGCCTTTTTCCTCATCAATGATGTCCTCATCGAAAATACTTGGAGAAAGAACATACTAGTTTGGTCTAGTTAAGTCATTAGGGATATGATGTTGTATTAAAATAAAGAATTATTTCAATTTACAGCTTACAACTTATCTAAAAATAAGGTTTGGGTTTTGTTTGAATTATCTTTTGATTTGAAAGGACAATTACAAGTTAAGGCTTGCCTTGGCCAAAGGGATAACACATCCTCAGCCTTCACATCAGTCATGGTTCATCAGTTGGGTCAGACATAAATAATAAATAAAAAGTGGATTGACATGCACATTATATATATATATATATATATATATATATATAATCTTGTCATAATTTTGTTGAAGTTAGCAATCACCACATTTTCAGTTGTGTCAAAAGACTAATCCCTCTCCCTATAAAAGGTACTATAAATGCATGGGTATTTTGGTCATTTTATGTAAAGGACACAATAAATGCAAAGACATTTAAAACATTTGTGTTAAGAGAAAATAAAATACCTTTATATTTATTATGTCCTTTAAATGAAATTACTTAAATATCTTATATTTATTACATCTTTTAATTGACTTAAAGGCCCTTATATTCAATTGAACCAAAAAATACTTCTTTCCCCTTAAAAGTTACAATATGTACAAAGGTATTTTGGTTATTTCATTTGAAAGATGTAATAAATGTAAGGACATTTAACTCATTTTCTCAAAACACTAATTTTGAAAAAATTACCTAAATGACTTAAATGTTCTTGTACTTATTGTGTCCTTCAAATGAAATAACTAATATACTCTAACATTATTGAGATAATGGTGATTCTCTGGTCCATTAGAAAATATGGAAATTCTTAAACTCCATAACATAGCGAGTAGGTTAGAAACCCCATGTGGGTGTATAAATGTATATATAGGGAGCATTATTTCTAGGCGCCCAATAGGGCACCAATTTTCTACATGGGCCCCCATAGGCACCAAATTCCTATTTGGTGCCTAGTACTATTCATGCCTTTGTGTTTCCTTTTTCACCCTTTATATAACATAATAACTACTTTTTATAACTGGATAATCATTTTTTAAAGGGTGAAAAGAAGGAAAAAAAAGAATGAACATTACTAAGCGCCAAATAGAAATTTGGTGTCCATGGGGCACCATGTGGGAGATTGGTGCCCCATTCGACACCTAAGAATAATTTTTCCATATATATATATATGATTACTAACCTCCTCACTATGTTGTGGAGGTTATCAATCTCCACATTTTTAGTTGAAGCAAAAAACCACCCATCTTAAGGGATTGCTAACCTCCTCATAGTGTTTTGGAGGTTAGCAATCTCTACATTTTTTTATGGACCAAAAAATTACTTCTCTCTCTTTAAAAGATATAATAAATGCAATGGCATTTGTCATTTCATTTGAAGGACATAATAAATGTAAAGGTATTTTTATCTTTTTACCATAACACAAATGCATTAAATGTCTTTAGATGTGTGTTTTATCTACTCTAGCAATATACTAGCTAGGTCATAACCAAGTAATAAAGAGGAGTCAAGATTGTTCCCACGAGGATTGTGAAACTTATTCTAACTTTGATCCTATTTGATGAATGGAAATTTAATGACAATTAGAAGATGAAAAAAATCAAACTAAAAATAAAGTAAAGCGAGCAAAATAATGAATAAATTGAAATTTATGGAAAGAGGCAAGGCACATGGTACTTCACCTTCACCAATGCATAATTGGTTTGCTTAATTTACTTTTCAATGACTTGGCTGATTTAATGTTCCCAACTAGTTTCCTAAGTATTTGCCCTCTTTCTCAAGTTATGCAAGACTACCTTAATCACACTTAATTTACCTCATCTCTTGGTGAAATTAACTTGTAATTCAGATGAATTAAAAATAGGAACAAACACAAATTGCATGAATTATGTAAGTGAATCTCTCACTGCATACATGAATCCATGGTTTAATTTAGAGAAGCACATTCATGAATACCTCATATCTCATGTCATCATGAACCTTAAAATCAACTAAATGATGACCAAACATATAGAAGCATTAAGAACACAAATAAAGTTATATATAATTCAACCTAGAGTCATGAATTGCAAACTAAACAAAACCAAACAACATGGCTTAGGCTAAGCCATGGCCTTAAGGAAATTTAGTTCATGATAGAATCAAAACAGCCTACTATATTTCTAGATTTCATAGAGAAAAGTACTCTTCTCTCTATCGTCTTCTCTATCGTCTCTTGCCTCTTGCCTCTCTCCTCTCTATTGCCTCTTTCCACACTAATCCCCCTTTTTTTGGCTGCTGGAGCATGAAGGTGCTTAGGGCACCCAGGCTAAATGACACCATTTGATCTCTTTGCTCTTCTTCTTTTTTTAAAAAAAAAAAGAAAATCCCTAATTTCCCTTCACTTGCCAAGGTGACACCAAAAGCCTGAAGGGTGTTTTCGGAAGATCCAAGGGGAGAATTTCCTCTTTTATTTACTTTATTTATTCTTAAACAAAAATAAATTAAAAATAAAATAAATAAGAATTAAACACAAGCTAGCTAACATAAAATTAAGGATAAGATTATGATAAAACTAGTATAAAAATTAAGCACATTATATTTGCATTTATTGTGTTCTTCAAATAAAATGATTAAAATATCTTTGTATTTATTGCACCTTTTTAAAGATAAAAAAAATAGTTTTTTTTCTTCTAATTGATAGTGTGGAAATTGCTAATCTCCGCTAGCAAATCTCATTCATATATATATATATGTGTCACAACATGACGACCGGTGAACAGTCATTATTTTATGACTTTAGGCGCATAAGAGAAAATGCAGAGAAAAAATAGAGTCGCCACCAATTAATTAGAAGGATAATTGGAATCCTAAAAAAGAAAGGAAAACTGGCCCTCAGAACCAGAGGAAGGGCTCGAGAGTCTAATTACGTGTAGGGAAGGTGTTAGGCACCCCACAACATCCATCCCTAAGGATGGTTATCCTAAATTGTTTGTGCTTAAATAATTTTAATATTTTTTAGATTATCCCATTTTTTATTAATAACATAATAAAAGACAAATATAGAGAAAGAAATAACTAGACCTGTCTTACCAAGTAAGTGCCTATGTACCCCAAAAGGGATCAAGGTTAATGTAATTCGAAATATTTGAATAGGTTGATTAGGTGAGATGTATGATCTCATACCTGAGAGTGTTAGGACATTAAGGAAATGTAAAATTTCACTTAAAGCCTAGATAGAGGTTTTGAACATTGGGTAGAATATACCTCCACTAAATACTTGATAAAGTTGAGACTTTGAGAAAATAAAATTTCACTGAAAGCCCAAGGAAGTTAGGACATTGGGAAGTATATAACTCCACTGAATGCCTACAAGGATTAGACTCTGGAAAAGATAAACTTATACTGAAAGTCCTTTAAACATTCAAAAATGAAATGAGAATGATGATTTTATTATTTTTAATAAAGTTTTAATTTTCCCAAATTTTGTGACAAAACTGAGATTTTTGAAATATTGGGGATAAAGGTGAAATTACCAAAAGTATTGGGGCTAAAATAAAACTTTTCAAAATATAGGGGTCAAACTTGAATTTTTAAAAATATTGGGGATGAAATAAGATTTCCCAAAAGTATAGGGGTCAAACTTGAATTTCTGAAAAATATTAGGGTCAAAATAAGGTTTTCCAAAGTATAGGGGTTAAACTTGAAATACTAGGGCCAAAATCAAATAAAATAAATAACTCAAAACATTGGACCCTTTTTTTGTTTTAAAAGTATTAGATTATATCTTTTGAAAACCCTATTTCCTTATTATTGTTTTGTTTTTTATTTTTTATTTTATTTTGACAAACCTTTTGAAACCTATTTTTATTACAATGTACTTATTTTGCTTTAGGTGGTCCTTGAAACCCTATGGGCCTTTGGAACCCAATCCCCTTTTTTTTAATTCGTAGGCTTTTGTTGGTTCAATAGGCCTTTGGAGCCCTAGTAAAGTAAGTGGACTTTCAAAATCCTAATAGAGCAAATGGGTCATTGGAACCCACACTTAGATGACATCAAACCCCATAATTTTGAGGGTTGAGGGTGATATCAAGCCCAATAGGTTTTCAAAGGCACAAAACAAAGCAAGAACCCTTAGGGAATTATTCTTATTTGAGCCCTTTTCTCAAATCCGAGGGGGGGGTGAGGCATCCTCAATATAAGGCTAGAATAATAAAGCAGTACGGCATGACAGATAATTTAAGGAAATAGAAAGAATAAAATAGGAAAAATAAATTAAAGGTGAGGGTCTTATAGACAAGGCTATAAATAAATAAATGTCCATAGACTAGGATTATATAAAACAGAGTATCGGTCATACTATCCCAAGATTTAGCAAGCCAAAACAAATATCCTCACAGATGTTAACATAAAGCAGACTCAAGGGTTTGGATGCAATTTATGCCTCACATAATCATCTACAAATAGTATTAATTTACTCAAAGTAAGGCTTATGATTGTGATGAACGTTTGATTGCTAAAAAAAACTTCATTCTGACTTCGCAAGGAATTCAATATGACACTTAAATTCATTGTGGTAAACAGATTCAAAGGTCTTTAGAGGAATCTGGGGTGGAACAAAAAGTGGAATTCCTTTTTACAAATATAAACCAAATCACTGAACCAGCCCTGCCATCTGAACAAACCATCCTCAAAGTTTTGTATTAAAAATCATGAATGAATTCACGAATTAGCAAGGACTCAAACACCTAAACCAAATATGGTTTGAAGTTAACAAAACAATTGCTTCTAAAAACTCTGCACTATTTCACTTAAGAAAGAAACAATTTTCTAAAAATTCAGAGATGGCATCAAAGTGAAATCAACTGGAATGATCCAGTCCATTTGAGATTAGCAGATTTTTCTTTTAAAACAAACAAATTTTGAGACAGAACTAAAATAGGACTAAGAAACGCATTCAAGGAAATCATTTGAAATTGCACACCTTCGAACTCAGATTCCAGAACAAAGTCATGGTGGATGCAGAAGAAAGAAACAAATCCCCCCATGGCATAGATGTTAAAAACAGGGTATACTTATCCTCAGTTAGATTGTATCACAAGAACATACCCACCTAGATCATATCATAACCGTAGGTTTGTTTAAACAAAACACCAACACAGACTTGCAATTGGCTCTCTATAAAAATGATTCTAAAACGAAACCCATAAAGATTTCATGCAAAATCACATAAAATTGCATCTTCAACGTGGATTCCTAGGTTTTTTAACCGAGAAACTAGGACCTAGGGGATCCACACATCCTCACAGTGCTACCCGCACCAAACTGCAATCAAACTACCAAATGCAGTCAAGGAAAATAGGGATTACCTCTTCACAATTCCACAGAAAACCTTGCATTCCAAACTCAGATTCCTTCCAATAATGAAAACCCACACCTAGGAACCTCGATCTGAAGCTTTTGAATGTTCTGGCTAGCTCCCTCCTTGTGACTCCCTCTATTTCTCGGTTTTTGTTGGCTTTCCTCCCCTTTTTTAGTGATTCCCTCCTTTGCTTTTATAAGCATGGAAGGAGACCAAATCCTGTTGCTTCTACCACGATCCCTCGAATAGAGCTGGCGAGTAACCGCGAATCGCCACCGCAGGGGTGGCTGTCGCGCATGTTGCCCTTCAAAACGACAGGTCATCACTGAGTGAGTCGAGGCACCCAAAATCCCACATATGGGGTTTGCTAGAAATGAGGAAGCCACATACTGCTTTTGTTGAAAGCAAACAAGAAGAAATCCTAACAGAGGAAGGCTATGGATGGTTGTGACAAAGGCTAAAATTCATAGGGGAGATCAGAGGTACGGGTGTGCAGAGATGAAAGAACGCAAAGGAGAAAAGGGGAAAGGGGAAATGACAGAAAAAGGGATGTGCAGAGATGAAAGGGACGCGGGTTGGTCCAAAAAGGAAGAGGGACGCGATGCAGAGGGACGTAGGGGTGAGGCAGGGCACAATTTGGGAAATTAGGGTTTCATGGTCTGGGGTTCTGATTTGGGTCATTGGGTTATAGGCATCCAAGTTATTGGGTCCGGGTTGGGCTAAAAGGGACCGGGTTGAGTGATTGGGCTAATGGGCTGGGTTGTTTTCTTTCTTTTTGGCCAAAAATGAAGAAGAGAAAAGGGTTTTGGGCCTTTTTTTTTCCACTTTGTATTATTGTTATATATTTGTGTTTTTTTAATTAATTAATTATTCTTTTTTCTATTTTATTATATTATATTATATTATATTTTATATATATATATATATATTTTACCATTTTGTGGTTCTTTCATTTTCCTATCTACATATATTTTTTTAGGAACAATTTGTTAGTTTCAAAAGCTTAAGGGTTACCTGGACAAAATCAGGTGTTCACAAAATGTCATATAATTTTTTTTTTTTTACATCAAAGACATGAAGATTCATAGGGAGAGAAAATGTGATATATCTTGTTCAAACCAAAAAGAAAAAGATATTAGCACATTTCAAGTTATTTGTGTAAGTGGCATACTGGCACTACAAACTAAGGTGGTGGTCAAGCTTGTGTCTCCAGTGCCATAAGCTAATGCAGTAGGTAGTCTCGTGGACATGATGGTGACTAAACCTTTCATATAATGTAATTGTGACTGGCAAATGCACGAGCAATTATAGAAAAGAACACTGAAAGGTTGTGAAGTGGATCATAAGATAGTTGCAAGTTTTTTGATTTTATAAATGGTGATATTAATGTTTGAATTTAAGATCCCTTACAAATTATTGCTTATAATTAAGAGGTTTTACAAATATTTGTGTTGTGGACTTATGGTCATATTGATAGAGGAGATTATTGATTAGATGCACCAAAAGTGTTAGGGTAAATTACACTTTATTATAGCTTAAAATCAGTTTGCTTTCTTATACTTTAAAATGTGTCATTTAATTTTTGATAGTTTGTTTTACTGTCACATAACTATTATGTGATTTTTTTTATTATCTAATTTTAACATAAGTAATTACATGATAGATAAAATGATGAATCAATTGCATTGTTAAAAGTTTGTTTCAATTATAATTTGAAAAATCTTATAATGTTTTGAGGTCATTGCTACTATTATTAAATTGACATTTGAAATTTAAAACTATGAGTTTAATTCAAGCAATAACCTTACAGTATTATAAAACTATTAAGAAATAAGTGAAACCGATTTTTAACAATAAAATTGTGTATCTTTTTCATATTTAGGTGACTATTTAGGCTAAATTTTAAATGAAAAAATAACATAGGGTGCATGTTTAAGCAACAATTAAACAAACTAAAATTAGCTTGAATGATACACTTTAAACTACAAGAGAATAAACAGAGTTTAAGTCAAACCACATGGGGTTAATAATAGGGCGTATGTAAAATGTTAAGAAAGTTAGAAATCTAAGTAAAACGAAAACCAAAATAAGAAACCAAAGCCAAGTGAAAAATAAAATTAAAGAATTAAAATAATAATTTAACCCAAAATTTTTTTTCATTCTCTTCTTCTTAAGAACTTAATCTTCCATTCTCTTCTCTTCCACTATGGAACAAACCTTAATACTCATATTGATTGGGGGTAATGAGTCCACTTTCCCTCAACTTCAGTTGGGATTTTTTTTAATGGCCATGAGTACATCATTGTCATAAAACTATGACATGATTGGGGGAAGAATGAAGAAGGAATAATAGGGTACGACCAGTGCCACTAAATCCATTTGAAACAACTAAAAACGAGTCACTTCTTTTTCAAAGACTATCTAATCGTAGCATGTTCCACATTGTTGCTCTTTTTCTCTTTGAAGAAGATATATCACAGTTTATGCAATGACTTGGATGAATATTGTCCTTGTATACGGCAACTTCAAAAACTTTTGCTCTCATTTCCTCTCATGGCTAGTGACTTTAGATTCACACGAACGGTACTCGTTTCAACCATATCGCGTCTACGATCTTCTTCAGACTGCACCCACTTCAGGGTTTCATGATCAGTTTTAGGTGCAGAGAACCCATTGTTATATTTTGGTCTTTCTTTCCGGTTAAATTATACTTTGAGTCCTTGAAAACTACACCTATTTTTAATGGAATATTTCCTTTTCAATAAAATAGCAAATATTATATAATTGTAATATATATATAATTATCCTTATGCATTAAGTATAAGATATTTTTAAATAATTATCATTATGTGTGTATGTGCGTATGCGTGTGCGTGAGAAAATCCTATTAAACTTCAGTTGTAGAATTATCTGACAGCGATGATAGGCACGCAAGTAGAACCTACAACCTTAAATTTTAACGGGACTCAATCTTATAACCTATCAGAATCCGAAGTCCAATCAATTGACTAAAATTTGCATATGTTACATTTTCCAAGGACAACGAACAAATACAAATGCTATAGTAACTTTTATCTCGTAAAGGAATATACTATGTGAAAAATTCTTGGATGCATAAAAAATTAATAAATACAAATATTATAACAACTTTTGTCTTTTAAAGGAATATGCAGAGAAATTCTTGCTTGCAATAATTGAATGCCTAATAAACGATATATTTTTTCTAACTATTTTTAAAAATATATTATATTCTAAAATAATATCTTTTACTTTCTTAATTAATTATTATAAAATATAATATTTATAAAAATGAATTTCTTCATAATAAACAGTTTAAGCTATATAAGTGAACCTTATATATTGTATTCGTATATTTTAAAAATGTGTTTGGTATATTGATATATTATATATTATGATATTTTAAATATTATGTATAAAATATCATGAAATTTAATATCTTTATATTTGGTATGGCAATTAAAATTTGTCAGAAAAAAAGATACAATTAATATTTTATAAAAGTTAATAAAGTAAAAAGTTATGTGATGTAATATCTTCATAATTTTTAGGTAGTATAAGATACCATTCAAAAAATGAAATTTACAATTTCAACCATAATCTAACTCCACCTTTAAAAATTGGCTTGTAAGGGAGAGGATTGTCAAAACTTATATTTCACATTTAATCTTCATACACTTCCGATATGAGACTTTCCAACACTCTTTTACTTTAGAGATGGTGAGTGTATCATTCTTCCAATTATAAGGGTAAGTCCATGGATCCTCTTTTTTTTTTTTTTTTAGTATTTCCCAAGATGGCTCTTATACTAAGGCTTATGTTTCACATTTAGTTTTCTTATACTTCTGATATCGGACTTTCCAACATCATAAATATATGATCTCATAAGATCCTGTGATCTTAGACAGAGGTGGATACACAGCCCTTGGCTACGGGGATAATTGCCCCCACTAGGTAATATTTTTTAATTAGTATATATAAAAATTTTGTTTTACTCCATGAAAATTTTGAAGCTGCTCTCACATGGGCTAATGGGCAGTTTGGATGGGCTTGTACTTTTGAGCAGATGCTTTAAATAGAAGTGATTTTTTTAAAAAAAGCAAGTATTTGGTATTTAGACATAATTACGTAAAAGTGATTTTACTGAAAAAAGTAGATGTTTTGTATTTGGATGCAAAAATGTAAAAGTACTTTTGAGCATGTAAAATTATTAAAAAACATATATAAAAGTGTTTTTTAAAAAATTTGTGAAATCTTTTAAAGTTATATATGTTTAAAAAAATTTCTCTCTCTTCCATTAGACCTGATTATTTTTTAAGCATCATTTTCCTGCTTCAAAAATAAGCAGCATTTCTGCTTATTTTTAAAATAAGCAATTAAAATTTAAGCTGCATCCAAACAGTATTTTTAAAATAGGTGCTTATTTTTTAAAAAATAAGCAGCTTTTTTAGGAAATAATCCCATCCAAACGGGGCATAAATCTTCATCAGTTCTTTAGTCAATCGTACCATACTAATTAATTACTTTTAAATATAATTTAAAAGTCACTTGATGTGCTTAAATTTTATTATTTTTATCATAATTAATTTTACCCTTAATTTTATATTAGCTTGTGTTTAATTTCCTTATTTATTAGATTTTTTGTCTATTTGTTTAATTTTTGTTCAAAAATTTTATTTACCCTTGATTCGTTTGACTAAGTTTTATCTACCCAAATTTTATTTTATAAAGCTTATGAGACTTGATAGTCAATTTGACAGCTATATCATAGGTATTCATGATCAATTTTCAAAGTTAAATGAGCTTAATGATCTTTTTGAAATGTTGGTAAAAATTAAAAAGGATATTTTGTATTCAATGATATATTTACTTTTAAAGTTAGCTTTGCATTTGCTTGTGGTAATTACAATAGTTAAAAGAGATTTTTTTGCAATAAATTTTGTACATAATGGAATGTGCAATTGAGAGATGAATGGTTGAATGATTATTTTGTCACATACACAGAGAGATGTATTTTTTATAGTGTTGAAAATTAAAAAAAATCATATATTTTCAAAATATAAAAACATGTAGAAAAAATTATAATTTATAAAAGTTGATATATCTTGTATTTTTTTGTGATAAGATTATGTATTTTATGTAAGAGACATTAGGTATAATTAAAAATCTTATATTTTTTTCCATGAGATATTGTATTTTTTGCCTTCACAAATTAAAAATTTTGGATCAGGCACTAATCTTATATATTACTTGCTATCTTAGTTGACAACTTACAAAACATAAGAATATCATATATCTTTTATCATTTAAAATATCAATATCAAAATCTCAATATACCAAATAACTTCTAAATCTCATTACATGCAAACATTCTCATATACTCCATGTTGATAATTACTTTTAATTTGCACACTTTTTTATTAGGATCTTATTGAAAATTTTAATGACGAGATAGCTATTTGTGAAAATTAGTACTTAACACTGCTTAAGGATTTGAAATTTGACAAGATAAAGATTGACACATTTGATGGTTGGCTATCTTACAATATGATAGAGCTACTCCTCACTATTATAATCATATATTTTCCACATAGTTTAACTTTAAACTTTTTATACATATTGCGATCCTCCTTACCTTCTTTTGCCTTATCATTGCCATCATTCCAACCTCTTAACTTTGGTCAACATCATTTCCATCACTTCTATTACTTCAACCATTATAGCTACCAGCTGTTAACTCTCGTCAACATCATTTCCATTACCTCTATTACTTCCACCATTATAGCTACATCCAACATGGCTTAATCATCACATCTATCGATATCAATGTTAAAATATATAAATTTATATTTTTTAATAACTTATTTTAATATATAAATTTCAATTATACTCTCGTTAGAATTAAAATAATTATTATATTAATATTACAAATCAAAATTTAAAATGATTGAAAAACAATAAAAGATATGATAAATGGTTTATTATTACTTATATTTAAATATTATTATATATTAATTTTATAATGTATTGATGAGATACAAAATAATTTTATATTAGAACAAAATTTTATATGTATGATTTTCATGATATGAAATTTTAATATAATGATAGATTTTGTGAAAAACTTATCTTACAAAAAAGTATGTAATAGTATAAGATCAATTTTAATTTATACTGGAATCCCTACTATATATATATATATATATAATGATTTCAACTGAAAATTGTTTAATTATATATATTTTTTAAATTGGGAAATGCTCTAAGATTCAATTGCAAAAAATTAAGAGATTAATGACCAAATATAGAAATACTTTATATTTTAAAATTTAGAATATTATTTTATTTAATATTTAAAGAAATACACCTAAAAAATTAGTATAATATCATGACCTTATGAATTTAGTGCGTGGAATATTAAGGGTGAACTTAACAGGTCACAAGAATTAGGTCAATGACTGGCATTTGAGTAGACCCAAAAAGTTAATTAGTTGAAACATAAATAGTTTTCTTAAATATTTTTGAAAAAATTAGTTACAATATTTTATTAATTTCTTAACTTACACTTATAAAAAATAAAAAATAATATTTTATTTAAATATCATTTTAAAACTCCAAATTTTAAAAAAAAATATAAGAAATGCAATAGACGTTTTTGATTTTTTGAAAGTATCAGTAAATTTTCATTTTTTTCCTCTTTATCAATTTTAATATAGTTTTTAATAAATTTATTTTTAGATGCCTTTATAAATACCATATATTAAAAGAGTGACTTATAAAATTTTTATTTTCTCTTTATAATATACCGTATTGAAATTTTTTAAGGTATTAGAGAAAAAAATAGATATCAAAAGACACTATTATAAAATACATGTAATATCTTTATATTCTGCCAATTTTTTTCTTCCTCTCTTTTCTGGACGAATCATTTTCTATTAAAGTTTAATCTTTACTCCATTTTTTTGTTGAAAAATAAATAATTTCAAAAATCTTCTTAAAAAAATTTGTTCTGTAAGTTTTTTTAATGTTTGTTTCATTAGAAAAGGTTTAAGTAGAAATTTTTTCTTTTCTTTTCTTTTTTTGGCTCATATATATATATTTTGTAGATATATAGTTGGTGATAAGATAATGACCACAGTAAGTGAATAGTAATAGCAATGGCAAGAAATATCTAATCACAAAGTTAGACGTTTTAGAGAAAAAAAATCATCAAAATTTACACTAATATTGACCTTATAACCTTTAACTGTTTGTCATTCAAAGATGAATTTTTGTGGGTCAACTACAACTATTTAACATTGAAACATTATAGTTCAATAGATTAAACAACCAGAGATACGTGGCTTTGGTTGAACGGTAATTAATTACTGACTTGATATTTCTTTTAACATATAATCCATTCGTTTTAAATTATTTATCATTTAATGTAATAGTACAAGAATTAAGAAAATTATTAAATAGTCTCAATTCTAAAAAAAAGAGTTGTACTTAATTAAATTATTCTTATTAAAGTTAATTTAAACTCTTATTATTATTTTATTAAAAATAATAATAAATAAGAATAATGTTAAAAAAATAATAATTAAAATTTTATTAATAATATAAAATAAAAATAAAATAAAATCCTTAAAACGATAAATAAATTAAAATAAAGTGAGTAACATTTTGTGTAAATGATGCTTATTATACGGAGAGGATAGTCAACGTTTCGTCAAGTACCCTACACCCAATTTTCTTCAATTCAGTAAAATTAGAAACGCTAGAGAAGTGGTAGCATGGTAGGATAGTAGTAGTCAATTGAAGTAAAAATTGAAAATAGTTTCCTTACTTATTTTTTAAAAAAGTGAAGTAAAATGTGGTTGTTGAACTTTTTTCTAGCAAAATAAATCCTTTGTTTTTTAGAAATTTTTTTGCATAACGGAGCTCACTGTAAAATTCAGAAAATAAAATTATTGAAATCATTTCATACATGACTAGCCAGGAGTAGATTAGATAATAATGAAAGGTTGTAGTGCAAATAATGCTCCTTTTATGGTAAAATGAAGTCCAAATTTCCACAACCATATATAACAGATAATTTTGGTAAACTCTACTGGTGTAGCTAATGATCTTTTTCAGGAAGATGCTAAGTTGCTTGTTGGCTAGCATAATAGTGTTGCCAGCATATGATTGGGAACACTTTGGCGCATGCATCCATCCACAAACTTTTGATTTCTTTCAAGTAATTGATTATTTGAAAGACTCATTGCCCCTAATATGGAGACATCCTACACTCATCTTTTCTAATGGACAAAATTCCTAATAAATAGACATATCATACCAATATCATATGATTTATGTTTTTTTTTTTTTCAAAATCTTACTTCTTTTGTGGTTTGGGCCAATGTGATTTTATTTTAATTGATTTTTTTCCTCCTCATGAGTATGGGATATTCATAAGTAGCTTTTGATTTTTTTTAGTTTTTATTTTTTATAATTTTTATCTTAAGAAAATTTAAAAGAATCTAAAAATAATAAAAATAAAAGTAAAAAAGATTTTATAACACAAGCATTTAAAAACAAATAAATAAAATAAAAAACAAAAAATTACTTGTTTTTTTTATTTTTTTAATTTAGTTTAGATTCTTTTAAATTATTTTTTAAGATAAAAATTATAGAACAAAATCAAAAAATCAAAAAAAAAAAAACCATGAAGGATGAAAAATACCTTTATTTTACTGTGTTGTAATCTGAAAAATATCATTTCTCCCTTGAACTTTATAATTTTGTTCATATAACAGTTGTTCTACAAAAGTTTTATCTCAAACGAAAAATAATAATGGACCAAAAATTGATCACTTCCTTAACATAATAATATATATTTTACCAATAATAATAATGATATGGCAATCTTCAAAATTATTCAAGCAAAAATAAAAATTGAGGGAGAGAGCGCCTTTGAAAGAGAACTCCAGGTACACTTTTTTACATTTCTCCAACTACTCCTTTGGAAAGAGAATTACTCTACTTTTTTTCTATATTTTATAATTTTTACACTTCTTCCAATATATCAACATTTTGATATTTCTGCATGTACAATTAATCCAGCTACCAAAACTGAGTTTGTGCTCAAAAATAATATTTTGAAGAAGTCAAAGCCAAGCTTCGGCTTGACGTTGTGTCGTTTTCGAAGTGTAAGGGCAGGTCGAACTAACAAAACCATTTACCAAATGGAGATATGTCTTGAGATCATGACACGTGGCGATATCTACCTTCTTGAGGTATGGAGACTCCCTGCTACTTAGTCTCAACTCTTGTCCTACGTCAGCATAGGCCCACTGCAGGTCCTCCACGCGCCTCTGCAACCAGCCTGGCAATATTCCCAGGTGGACAACTCCGTTGTTAGCCACATCATCATTGCTCAGCACAAACCCCGGCACTTTTGTAATAACATCATCGGAGTTAACTATTCTTAATATCTTGGTCCCACTTTGTTCCAGCTGACACCTGAAGCTCTCATTCCCCACGCGCGGCCCACCAAAGGACACTACTGTGACCATTGCTGCGTCCTTGAAGGTGGCAGCTATATCATACGCACTGAGAATCGCGAGTGCGGCTCCTAGACTGTGACCGGTGATCGTCAAGCTAAGTGGCTCATCACCGTAGGATTTGATTATTCTCCCGATCTCTTCCCTCACCATCTCCTGCAAACTTGGAGTTTTGGAGGTTTTGGACACATAGAGACTCAAGAACCCATTTTCTACCATGGCCACTACCTTTACCTCCCATATCATCCGGCAAATTCGTTAACGTGGCGCGCGCATTTTCTAACCACTCCAAGCAAGTGGCAGTACCCCTCAAAGCAATCACAACATCCCGGCGACCCTGCCGGGCAATCTCCTCCTTGTCTTGACAAACTGCCACATAACCAATCCAACTAGACAATCTACATGTCCACATAGGCACTTTATCAGTCCACTTTGGCAAATGAATTCCACAGGTGGCACGAAGGTTCCTAGTTATCCGGTACCCAGATTTCCCCATCCCCGATCGGGTCAAAAGCGAGCTCTTGGTATAACGGCACATGGCATATGTCGGAGAAGAGGTGTCAAAGTCAAAAGAGTGATAAGTGGCCTCCACAAACCGGCCATATCTTAAGATTTCCCTGCGTAGGTTATCGTCAAGAGGATCAAGCATGCCGTCCCAGTTGTTGATTCCCTGGTATTGCATCCACTTGTGGCCGAGTTTGGGTGAGTTGCATTGCGCAGAGTCATGCTTGAGTCGGCTCCATGCAAGTTGAGACTTCTTGAATGGTATGTTTGCGGTGGTGGTGGCAATGGAACTCCATAAACAAAATTTATTAGAGGGTATAAAATCATATAGACTTGATTTCTACAAAGTCCGTGTTCTGGGTAAGCAACACAGAGTGCAGTTCAAGACAGGCACACACAAGACAGAATGTATTCTTGACTACATTCATTCTGATGTTTGGGGACCAGTGAAGGAACCCTCAAGGGGCAGACATGTTTATTTTGTGACTTTTATTGATGATTTCTCTAGGAAAGTCTAGGTGTACTTTATGCAGCATAAGTCTGAAACTTTTGAGAAGTTTAAGGCTTGGAAGTCAGAGGAGGAAAACAATGGCACTGAGTATACAGATTCAGGATTCCTAAAATTTTGTGAGTAGAATGGAATCAAGAGACACTTCACAGTTCTAAAGACACCATAACAGAACGGTTTAGCAGAGAGAATGAATCGAACTCTTGTAGAGAAGGAGATGTGTCTGAGACTGAATGCAGAATTGCCAAAGAAGTTCTGGGCAGATGCAGTTATCATGGCTTGTTATGTCATAAATAGATCACCACGGGCTGCACTGGATGGAAAGGTTGCAGAGGAGGTATGGACAGGTAATGAAGTTAATTGGTGTCCAGCATACATGCACATTTCCAGTGATGAAAGATCAAAGCTAGATCCAAAGTCTAAGAAATGTATTTTTATTGGGTTCAAGAAGGGAGAGAAGGGATACAAGCTTTGGGACCCAACTAACCAAAAGGTGGTAATTAGCAGAGACGTGATCTTTCATGAGAAGTCTATGCTAGAAAAGGTCAGAAGGAACATAAACAATACAGACAGGCTACAAAAATAACAGCAATGAGAAATTGGTGCAGGTTAAGTTAAGGAAAGCAATCGAAAAGAAAAATGATTCACAATCCCTGACTTAACTCACCAGGAGCAACAGTCTACAGTTACAGAGAGACCCAAGCGAAATGTGAGACTACCAACCAAGTATGGTTTTGAAGATATGGTTGCTTATGTACTTACTACTAGTAGCGGGGATCCTACTACCTTTCAGAAGGCTATAAAAATCCAGGAGAAAAATGAATGGATAGAGGCTATGGTGGAGGAGATGGAATCTCTGCATAAGAATGAGACCTGGGACTTGGTGAATCTTCCTGAAGGAAAGAATGTAATAATAGGGAAATAGGTGTATAAGAAAAAGGATGATGACAAATTCAAGGCTCAGTTCATGGCAAAGTGGTACTCACAGAGGAAAGGAGTAGACTATGATGAAATCTTCTCTCCAGTGGTGAGACACACTTCCATAACATGTGTGTTGAGCTTAGTAGCACATTTTGATATGGAGCTGGAGCAAATGGATGTAAAGACAGCATTTCTTCATGGAAACCTGGAGGAGGATATTTACATGGCACAACCTAAGGGGTTTGCTCAACCAGGAAAGGAATATTTAATATGCAAACTAAATAAGTCACTTTATGGGTTGAAGTAGTCTCCAAGGCAGTGGTTCAAAGGATTTGACTCCTACATGTTACAGATTAACTACACAAGGTGTGAGTATGATTGCTGTGTCTATGTCAAGAATCTTGATGATGGTTCATTCATTTATTTGCTATTGTATGTGGATGACATGTTGATTGCTGCTAAGGAAATGTCTGAAGTTAATAAGTTGAAAAAACTTGAGTAGAGAATTTGACATGAAAGATTTGGGTGCTGCCAAGAGAATTCTTGGAGATTTGCAGAGACAAGAAGTCTAGGAAACTTTGGTTGTCTCAAAAAACTATAATCAGAAGGTGTTGGAAAGATTTAGCATGGCTAATGCAAAAGCAGTAAGTACACCTTTAGCAAGGTGGAGTTCAGCTGCATTGTGATAGTCAGAGTGCCATTCATTTGGCAAAGAACCAGGTGTATCATGCTAGAACCAAACACATAAATGTGAGGTTTCACAATATCAGAGAATTGGTGACTATAGGTGACTTGATACTTCAGAAGGTACACACTTCTGAGAACGCAGCAGACAAGTTAACTAAGACCATAACTGCAGAAACGTTCAAGCATTGGTTGGATTTCATTAATGTCTCTAGATGCTAGAGTGGTGTTTATTACTTCTTCAACTTATTCTCGGTGTTAAGTGGAGCTAGTTGATCATAGTCTTTAAAGGGGTGTATATTCACCAAGGTGGAGATTGTTGAGTATGGCTATTATACTTTAATATTATATTGACTTGACTTGTATTTTTGAAATTAAGTTGAAGTCGACAGTGTATTATTAATGTGTTTTGGCTATTTTCAATAGTAGGTTAGGCTCTACAATTTTGTAGTATACACCTATGTAATAACTTCTGAACACTAGCTATTTTTGTTGACTCAATAATAGTTAAGTGGATGTAGGTGGGGATAAAAAGTAAGGCTGCTGAACCACTGGTTTTTTAAAGGGAAATTAATTGTCTCTTTGCTTCTTCTTCTTCTTCATCTCTCTTCTTGCCATAATAAAATTTCTGCAGATACACTTCATGTTTTTCAATTTGGTTTACTCCTCATCAGTTTCTATAATACATCCCTAATCAAAACGAGCGAAATCAAAAAATTTATGATGACTTTCAAAAAGGGAGGGTAACTCATCTTCTTTGTTTAACACAAAATAACAAATGTCTTATTGTTCATTCATGGCACATATGCAAGAAAGAAAAATCAATGCTATTGATATAGTGGGATAGGTGTTACCACTCCCTACTCATCCTTCTTGGCTATGTTTCTATGTTTTTATAGTTACTCCCAGGCTTAGTAGCAAGGAGCTTTGTATCATCATCAAAAATTCAAGAAAGACACTATCAATAGTCTTGAGATTTTCCATCTCCTCCTCACTAGAAATTCCAGGATCAACAAAGCACAACTGATATAAAACAGACTATCAAGCCTAATCATTTGATGGTGTAAGGAGAAAAGAAATAATTGTGTTTAAATAAGTAAAACCTGATATTGCAGCTTCTTTAATGTTTAAATCCTTCTTTTAATGAGTTTCTGCCATCCAACTTTCTCCCTAAGTGATCTTTCCAGAGCAACAGTTTTATATGACGATAAGTCACAACATTGAAAATGGTTGGAGGGTAGAAAAAGAAAAAGCAAGAAGCAGTAAATATGACTTGAGTTAAACTCATGTATACATATTCCTACTATAACATCAAAATGGTTAAAGGGTAGCAAAGGTAAGATGCTCATTTCACTACTTTCACATTGTAAGTTTGTAACTCATTAAAGAGGCTACTATAAAGTAATAACTAATCTAATCTGACTTGGTATATTTTCATAAGAAGATTTGAATTCAAGGAATTTAAAGAAAAAAAACAATGAAAATGATTCTATTGATTTCAGTTATACACACTCCTTACAGATACAAAATTGCAAAGCCACGACGATAGTTTTCCTTTGATGCTTGCATTTATTGAGGTTGGACACAAAAAGCTTTTACATCAATGTGTTTACTGTCTAGTCTTCATCTTTCTTATTTCACAAATAAAACTTTATTAACAAAGCCCATTTCTTTAATTTGCAAAGCATATGCATATTAGGGCCAAATCATGGTGGTTACTTGATTATACATTATTCTAGTAAGATCAGTAAAATAAAAATGAGACATCTTGCACTGCTGCACACATATCTAGAAAACAGAAACTTCGCGAGCAACCAAGGTTAGTGTGCATAGGAAATAAGATGTATATTGAGTTTCATAATTGTATAAACATGTTGATATGGGCTGCACTACTGCTCTATGTATATAGTGTTCAATGTTCTTAAAGATATCTCCTATTATTAGTTTGTGGCATTCAATATATTATAAGTACATAATTCAATAAGAAACTTGTTACTTTCACAAATACTAACATTCTTTGCAAGTTTCTCCACAATAACTTGGAAGGTAGTTCCTGAACGTCGCTCTAAGCATCATTGTCACTTCACTAAGTCACTCACCAGGTGCTGTATTGACCTATAGCTCTTGCAAGATTGAAACTACCATTAACTCATCTTGCATGAATGAAACCAAAGATAGACAATGAGAAAAAGCCAAAAGGGGAGAGCACTTAGACAATTCACTTTGAGTATAAGGAAGTCTGCTGGTAGGAATTCTTCAGGGTGCATTATGATTTTTCCCGAGGGGGTGGATTGAAGTGATTACAGCAAAGAATTGATATGAAATGAAGCAATTCATCTATAGGGAAATGCAACATGATAGAGGAGTTCGCTTCGCCGTGTAAGATCCTCGAACCTACCATGACCACCATCCGTGTCATAAAAATTCTTTCCTTTAGCGAGTAGGAATTCTTTAGGACATATTACAATTTTTCACCTAGGAGGTGGTTCGAAGGAATTGCAGCGAAGAATTGATCTAAAATGAAGCAATTTGTCTATGGGGAAATGCAACACGATAGAGGAGTTTGCTTCACCGTGTAAGATCCTCGAACCTACCACGACCACCATCCGTGGCATAACAATTATTTCCTTCACAATCTCCAGATCAGGCTTGTGATCTCTAGACAAGTAGCTGGTCTTTTTCGAGAAATAACTATATGCAAAATGGGATAGTTTCCCCCAATACATTCAAGTTTCCGTTCCCTCCAAAAACAAAATAAAAGTTTCCCACTATTAGCAAAGAAAAAAAACAAAGTTTCCCTCCATTGCAAAGGAAAAAAAATTCCCACCAACATGACTAAAAGAAAAAAAAAGTTTCCCTCCAACATATTAGTGCTGAAAATATTTATTTAATTTAAATTATTTAATAAATTAATTTAGAAAAATGATTTTTTTTTCTAATAGCACCAAAAATGAAGGCCACACTCATATGTACAACTAATTTACTATTTTAATGTTATTTTATTGTTTTTAATCTTATTTATTGTCATCATAATATAAATCTTTAAATAAGATATTTAACTATTTTTTTTATATAACATATTGCAAAGTATTTAGTAACAATTAAAATATAACTTATGAAAGTTTCATATAAGTATTTTATTCTTATATTGTTTTTTTAATTTCACACCAAATATAAAATTTTTATATATGATGCTATTTTATATTTTTGTATTTAAGAAACAACACTATATAAGATATTAATGTATCCAATATTTTTGTAGTATTTTATATCTATTATTTCACCATATTAATAACAACTACAATACTTGTTATTCTATGATTGTCTAATTGAAGTCATAATTATAAATCACAATAATTATTAATTGAAGACTGGCTGAAGAGAGAAAATTAATTATAAAAATTAATTTGTTTATGCATTTTCATATGTTATCAAATAGTGGGTTAAATATGTTGTCAAGGAATGTTCTCATTGTATTGCATTATCTATATGACATTGCTGAAAAATCCTTTATTAATGTATTTAAAAACTTGAAATTCATTTTTAAACCAATAAGATTATTAGCATAAATAATTTCATATTAAGTCATTGCTCAATTATTAATTAATTGTTCTATTAATAATCCAATATGTTGTAATATTTTTTTAAAATGTAAAATTTAAATACTACAAGAAAAACACGAATTCCACGTAGACTTTTTTTGTAGGAGTTTTCTTGTGAATTCGAAATTTGAAGGAAATTCCCCACAAATTTTTTGCACAACAATCCACATGAAACTTTTCATGTGGTTTTTTTTTTAAAAGCAAAAATCCATAGGAAAAGTTTCCTGCAGATTATAAATTTCACAAGAAAATTATGAAATTACTTTTTTTTATCATTATCCATTATGATTTTGATCAATTCAACCGTTGGATGACACATAATTTATATATTAATGTTCTATGTAAAGTATGGTCAAGATCTAGCTATATGCGAGCCCCAATCGGATATTTTTTAGCTTCAATGGTATGATATGATAGTAAACTATGAAAAAAATATACGAAAATTTACGTGCAATACTCATGGTGAGCTCCTTTAATCAAATGGTCGAAAAATTGAAAATTTTAATGACACAAACAAAAACATTGAACAAAGTCTTTTATTGATTTAAAGCATCCGATGCAATAGTAAATAATGAAAAAAATGTATGATAATTTTTTGGCATGATTTTCAATGTGAGATTTTTCAATCAAACAGTTGAAATTTTTATATTTTGAAAAATTCATCAAAAGTATCAGCAATCGTAGAACGTAGGAACATGGTGACATAGTCACCTTACTCTCTTGTAAAAGCAAATGAGTCTTGAATCATCATCCCTATTTGATTTTAGGCAATTTGACCATTGAATCACACGTATGTTGCATGCTAAGTTTGCGTGTCAATTGTGGTGAAGATCAGACTATGATCGTATGCAATCGACACAATTTTGCACCTTTTAACAGCGCGATGCGACAGTAAATGATGAAAAGAATATACAAAAATTTGTGTGTGAAACAAAGATGGTTAGTGTATTCAATCAAACAATAAGATTTTTAAATTTTTAAGAATGTAATAAAGAAGGTCATTAAGAGTGTTATGTAAGATATTTAAACCATAGGATACAATAGTAAATAATCAAAAAAAGATACTAAAATTTGTATACATCAAATTCAAGGTGTGCTTTTTCAATCAAACGGTTGGATTTTTGAAATTGTGAAAAAATTATGTGCATTGATCATTTGTTATTTAAATAAAAATTTCCTGCGAATTCATATTTTTTTAAATTAAAAAAAATTAATTTTCCACTAGCTTTTTTCCTGCAAAAAAAAAAATTGCAAGAAAAAGTGTTTTTCTTGTAGTGAAACCTCCATCCATTTAATAACATATAGAATAAACGAAAATCAAATAAATACTTTGTATATTTAAGAACATCAAAACTCTATTTTAAAAGCATCTACTTGTTCATTAACATAAGTCTAAAAAGATAACAATACCTTAGAAAGCCATGATAACATCCATTTTTTCTCACACTTAAAAACACCTGCTTTGCTACATTGTTATTAGGGCATGCTTTTTTGTACAGAAAATACCAGTAAGTGGTATATACTAATGACGTTAGATAGGAAAGTGAAATCTTATGAGACATTATTATGGAATACATTTGTCTCTGTAGGCACTACTAAATCTATATCTTCTTTTACATCCTAAAAATCGTATTCATATCTAAAATTTTATCACCTCTTATTAGTAACGTTCCTTCTTAAAGTTTGTTGAATCTCTTGTCTCTTGCAAAAATATTAATGATTCTAACATTTATAAGGCTCATTTTGAAATTAAAATGACATCAAAATATATTTTTGTTTTCTTGGGTTTAATTAAATACTGGCTTAAGAGAGAAAAGAAATTCTAAAAGTTAATTTCTCTGTCTTTTCATATGTTGTCAAATAGTAGCTTAAATATGTTGTTAAGGAATATTCTCATTGTAATGCATTACACATTGTTGAAAAACCCTTCATCAATGTATTTAAAAACTTATAATTCATTTTTAAATTAATAAGGATTATTAGCATAAATAATTTCATATTAAGTCATTGCTCAATTGCTAATTAATTGTTCTATTAATAATTCAATATAGTATAATATTTTTTTTGAAATGTAAAATTTAAACCTCCATCCATTGAATAACATATAGAATATACAAAAAAGAAAAGATTAAATAAAAACTTTGTATATTTAGGAACACCAAAAATATACTTTAAAAACAGTTACTTGTTCATTCCTGTATAAAAATGTTGTATTTATTTTAAATTAGATTAAATAAAAACTTCTCTATTGATTTTTTATTTTCCATATACAAAGCATCTCCACTATTATCAACTTAAAAACATATAAATGGCAGTGTATAAATGACAATGATATTTTCATTCAATATATAAATAACATATTAGTACCATGTTATATATTTTGTTTTAAATTGATATTGACTTGTTGGTTTTGGAACATCTAATAATAATATGGTTATACAGGATCATAAACAAAATGAGCTAACGACCTTATGTACCCTATATGAACATCCCAAAATAGTATTTATGTACATCATCCATAACACGTTCCTACGCATATTTTTGTTCCTTACTTTTCTCCCTAGACATAGTCAAAAGGAATATCCATTATGCTAAAATAGTTCAGAAAGAAGAAACAATAATGGAATTAACAGAACTTCTCCAATCCTGTTGTATAACAGACAAGAATAAGAAGAATGAAGAATTAAACTACCAAATGAAACATGCTTTTACAGAGAAAATATTAGGGATGTAAATATCATGCTTAATACTTTCTCACCACTATCATTACCAACAACTCTGATTTCTAGTCCTACACAAGTAGGCTTAGGATTAAGAGGAATTTCCTCATAATTCAAAAACTCTACAATACCAGGATCATAACCAAAAAAATCCAAAATCATTGATATGCAAAAAAGCGCACAATGGTGGTAGTATCAACACATATAAGAGTCTAAGACTATAGTGGTACAACAAGTTAGTTATAGTCTTATAGAGAATTCCCCTAATAATTATAATGTTGTGTGACATACAGCAAGCACAACTAACACCTTCATTGTTAAGGGTGTTCATCAGCACCAGACATAGAGATGTGGACCACCAAAGGAGCATAAGTGTACCATATTTCATTGTTTAAATCAGGTTTGACAACCTAAATTGTCCAAAGGAGGATAAACAAGGCTTTTGGGAAACACTGATGCATCCAACTTGTAAACGAATCTACATCCACCAAGGAAAAAATATAGATATCTCCAACTACAATTATCAAACATCTTATCTAAAACCAAACTTATCACAGAGGTTAAATGGGAGATTTAGGTAGAGGTATTGACAAACTTGCCTTAAGGGCATGAAACTTTTGGGCAAAGATATAATTTTGAAAAAAAACACCTTTGAACGTACAAGATGCAAAGAATAGTTATTTTGTTTTAAGTTATGAAAAGACGATATTCAAGTAAGCGTGGTTTATCTAATCAAACAAATTTTTTCATTGCTTATAATTGTAATGAAATTCTTTCTCTAACTATATATGATCACTGTCCGCATAAAAGCTAATATCTTTATCCTATTTTTTATATGATTCTGGGCTTCATGGGATAAATAAAGCAGGGAAAAATCTTGGAACCCCAATTAACACCTATACTTGTCCAAATAAGTAAGCAAGTGACCAACGAACCAACTTGTCCATATAATGTTAAAGAATGCTAGGATGTCGTAGTTACTTTTCATTGGTTAGAGACATAGTTCAACCTCACCATTTTCATTCTAACAGGAAAGAAAAAAATCATCTGTGTAAGTAAACAGTAGGTATACATTTACAAGCTATTAGGAATGCAGAAGCATATATACTGATGGTAATCGAAAGTAATTAATGATGCCACTGTAGAAAGAATGCCTACAACACTGGTAAATTTATATGTCAGAAAGTTCCTTACAAAAATAACCATCTAATTTTTTTGGAGGATTTGATCACAGTTACAATGAACCAAGATCCAACATAGACACTTTTTTTGGAAGAGGCTACATTTAGGAATGAACTAAGTGGTGCTTCCTCTTGCACTATATTTGTTCAACTACAACGAGATCAAAATCCCAACCAATCATGCTGGACCACAATCTCAAGAAAAACAGGAAGATAAGGGGAAAAAGCTGATTTTTTGAATAATTTTCACTTTATAGAAGCATTTATGTAAACAATAATTTACTCAATCAAAAATCAATATCAACAAAGATGTAATGCACAATACAAGAGATTATCTGAGAAGAAATGCTCTGCTACATTTATGAATATTGAAGTAAATGCATGAAGTATCAAACATGGAGCTTTTATCCTATTCCCTGTTCTCATTTGCTTATAATGTTTGTCAAAGACTAATGAGCGAAAGTGGAAGTAATAAAAATCATATGTGCAGCTTAATTATTTTTTAGAAAGTCTAACCACATACGTGTTTTGGCAACTGTGGTCATGAAGTTCAGTTTTCATGCGTAGAAATATATCCAAATGGATCATCTAGGTACATATAATTAACTGCTGATATGGTTATGATCATTGTAATGGTTGGAAATATGCATAAATGGTAGTACATCAGTTAATTGGTTATTGTTTTTAACTACTTCAGTTGATAATTCATAGTTAAGACCACTGAGTATCTATGTTGGCATAATGTGGCAATTCTCTATTGGTTTATATATGATCAATGGTGGGAAGATTCGCTACTTTATGCAGCACCACATGGTGCTGTTGAATCTGTATCAACTGCAATATTTGGTTCTATTTCTGGAATACAGAAGATGGGTGGATACGTTCACATCTGTTGTAATTTCAACCTATTTTTTTATCTACACTTAATAGAAACTCAAGTTGCTTATCTAGTTCTACCTCCACTTGTGAAGTTCAGTCACAGTGTAATGGAATTTGTATTGTATCAATGGGATTGTATAATCCATGGGAGTAACACGTAGAAGAAAGAAAATTGCAAAGTCCAAACCAGGAAATTTTGTACATCCGTTGGGAATAATTTTTATCCTTCAAGACATGTCATTTGGCTTGGACTCCAAAATTGCCCTAAAAGAATGTTAAGGAATAGCTTCAATCAGTTGAAAAACAAGAAAGAGGCTTTAATATTTATTGAGGAAGGCACTTTTATCAGATACACTTGCTGGAAATGTTACTGTTGCAAAGAATGCAGCCAAAAATGGGTTGTTGCCATTATTCTTTTGTTGTTGGTTTTTCTTCCTACATGTCTAACGTAATTTTGTTCTTTTCCCTTGGGAGAATGGTTAGGTTATAAGCATATGTACCATTTCATAATGCTAACCATAAAATTTGCTCTTAAACTGGTTGTTCCAATATTTGAATATGTATGTAGAGTAAATAATGCCAATAGAATTTAATATAAGATTTTATTGATCATAACATAACATAAAACTACATGATCAAAGAAAGCAAAACCTGACCCAATAAAGATGATGAATGAGTAAGCATGAAAACAAAAGTAGAAGAAATTAAAAAAAAAATCAATTTCCATTCTCACACAATAGGGAGTATGATATATTCTTTGCACAATTCTCATGTGCAATGTTCGGTTAGTAGCAAATTGAGAATGTCATATTTCAAGAGTGAACACAAAACAACATATATTTGCGAATTCATTTTAATATAGACCTTCAAAAAATTACATGGGAGGATAAGAAATGTTGGATAGCTAGTTTCATCACAGACTAAGGCAATGTAAAAGGTATTGTAATACAAAATTCTTCTAAGACAGACTTTCTGACAGGTATAGTGACCAAAAAAGTATTCATGCAACTGTGTTACTAGTCATAAAATTCTCTATATTAGATATAATACAAGCAAGCAATCTGGCAAACTTTAATGTCTTGAAAGTTTTTTGGAAAACCAATAAAAAAACCCAAACATGGGCAGACTTACACACTTGAAAATTAGAAGCTCGAAATCATCGTCTAACATTCTTATCGTCCAAAACTTGAATCTTAAATGTTAAATACTTCTTAAGATTATTCCCAATCATAACCAAGAATGGGAGTTTTATACCAAGTGTTGCAGCTGGATCAGCTGGGGAAGTAATGTATGTGGATTGAATATTTGATCCAACTATTTCACGTACATTGTACTATATGTCTTCATTCTATGGTCGTTTTGTATGGTCATTCACAACTATAAATAAATCCCAGGCAATATTAGTCACATGTCATATATAGCTTAAATATAAAAAAGCAACCCATACGATTAAGCAAATCACATATAACTTAACAATACAAAGGTCTGGACAAAGTTTCATTCTCAAATATGAAATATCACCTTGAAACAAACCAAAGGAATTGACCGATTAATAGAATTAGATTAAATATTAGCAATTTTATCCAACACACATTTATCATTTGCCACTAAATAAGTACAGAGCACATAATAAGAAAATGGAGCAAAACAAATGAAGTGATCACCTGGGATACAAGAAAATTCCTATACATTGATAGTTTTTCTTTTACTTGTTTTGTCTTTCTAGGAATTCTTTACTGCACTAAAATATTACAACACACTTACATATCCTTATCAATCCACATCAAACTATCATATTTATATAGTTTGCATTGTAATTTTCAAAAAATTAAGTCATAGGCACAATCATCCAAATATCATTCAGAAGAGATTGTTCAGAGACAAACGTAGGGAAGACAAAGAAACTGGTTATGAGTAGTCGAATGGGAAGGCTCTTGCAAACGCAGAGGATTAGCACAACTATATTCAAATAAAAAAAGTAAATATATCAACTGTGAGACACCCCAACATAGTTTTCTTTTTTTTTTCTTTTCCATTTTTTCCTTTTCCTTTGTCTCTCCGCTCCCATAGAGATTCTTAAATGAGATCAAACACACGAGTTTAATGGGTAAGCAATAAACAGTGACCTCCCTTGTGTGTCATAAAACATAATATCATGCCATCACACTTCAAAATATTCAAATCAAACACTAATATATCACCCTTGAACTACACCTAACACTTACCAGGTGACTCAAGAAGGTGATCATCTTGACCCTAAATGAAAAGCATATCCAGTAAATAATTTAAAATTTGTGAAAAATACTACCTAGCAATGGGAACCACTGTCATTTATTTTATAATAGAAGCGGTATTAAAGACATAAGTGTCTCGTAAATAAATGAGACTACATTATTTTCCAATTGTTCCAGATCAAAGGGGTTTTGACGTATCAAATTTACAAAACATGATATACTCTGTCTTATAACAAAGTCAAAAAAGAAGTGAGAAAGCTGAAGGGGATATGCAACAATAAAGGATAGCACTGATAAGACTTAGTTTCAACTTGAAGGTGGTTTGCTCTAAGTAATTTAACATGACAGGAAAGAAATTGAGTTCAGGATCATTCAAATAGGGGATCTAATGATGATTTAAAGGTAGTAAATTTAGTAAGATTGAAAGTTACTCAAGGTATGATATAGTAGAATTAGTTTAACAAGCAAAAGTATGGCCAATGACTACTAACTTGGGGGTGTTTATCTAACAACCACTATTGTAGCAATGCATACATTTACTTTTCTTGAATGCAATATTGTTGCTGCAATCCATAAAAAAAGTGAACTGACTTTTTTCTATTAGAGAATTCCTAATAGTATGTACAAATGAAAAAAAAAAAACCAGCCTAGCAAAATAAAGGAATATCAGTGAAGGTAAAGTATTGTAACAGGTAACAAATTCCTGTTTAGCTAATTTCCAAAAGCAATGCCAGTGACCATCATGGAACTACAAATGCCCCAAATTACTAAGCTTAAACTCCAAGTTAGAACCAATGGCAATATAACCAAAAACATATTTTTATTAGATAAAACACAATATAATATGATGGAAGAATGAGAAAACCAGAAATCATGTATCACACAATTGTATTACAACAAATTATAGCAACATATATGCCTTCATCCATCATATGCTTCACTTCATCCACAAAGTTTCAACAATCATATATGAAATAGTGAAAACTAAAATACAAGTATAAAATTCAAGTCTTTTGAATACATTTACTTGAGTTCAATGCAAAGATATGTGAAATGCAATCTAAGGCAGAGAAGATGAAATATAAACCTTTACTCAAGCCTTGCTCTGAAGCAACAACACTAGTTTGTCCATTTGCATTAGATAAGCTGCCCTTTTTTGTAGATGTTATTTCAACCTCTTTATTTTCAACTTGTGAGGTAAAGGCTTTTCAATCTCATTGGCAGTTGTTTGTTTTTGCACCTCTTCTTTGGGGATGTCATCCAAGTTATTGACAACTTCATAAGAATGGCTTTCTGGAGACAGGACTTGATCATTACCTTCTGTTCCATCCTTAAATAGAAAATTCAAAGTTAAAAAACACTCCCCTTATAAGAAATGAAGGAAGAAAATACTGATTCACTTGTTAAATATGCCAACTATAATGAGGTCAATTGGTTCAGTTACACAAAATTAAGTGATTGGGATCCTTTGAAAATGAAAACCATGCAATAAATATACAAAAGATCGTATGAAAACCTTTTATAAAAGTCCTTGTGGAACCTAATTTGATTCATTACTCAAATATAAAGCTGCTAAACAATTCACCAAAATAAAATTCTGGCAACCAAGAACAGAAGTTAAATCATAACTTGATACTCCACAAGAATTAGAATGCTTGGCTTCAAGATCAAATATCCATGTATGATTCAAGAAATTCCTCTTCCAATCCCCATCCACTTCAAACGACCACATAACAGAAAGAAAGAAGCAAGAAAATCTAGATGGAGGGAGAAGTTGAGACGAAACCTGGGTGGACAAAATCGGTCAATGTAGCACCATTGTCGAAGGTGCCCGGTGTGGTCGAAAGGGGGCACGAACAGCAGCGTACGACAATAGACATAGCAACGAAGGAGAAAGGGAGCAAATACTTTGAGGGTCGTTTTGCAATTTCTATTTTTTTAAAGGACGAAAGTGTAAAATTTTAATCGCTTTTTCATTGCAACCGGTTTTTCAAGTTGCCAGTCCTACCCTTAATCCCTTTAATGACCCTCTTATGGATCCAACGGCCAGGCATTTGTACCTAGGGGATCTAACAACTCCACGGGCATTATCGTTTTGTGACAGTTGCCTACCGCCCCACAATCCATATCAAAATATAAACAAATGGGTTAATTATACTTTACTACCCCATGGTTTGGCATCATTTCACTTTGCTACCTTGTGGTTTAAAAATGGCAATTTACTACCTTGTAGTTTAAAAAGTAACACTTACCTACCTTGCAGTTTACTCCCTTACTTTATTCCATATGTTTTCCTGCTGTTAACTTTTTGATGGAACTCCCGCTTGTCATGCACATGCACCTATAAATTTCTTATTTGTTAGTCAATTCTCTGAAAATGAAACCAAAATTCTTACATTTTATGCTTAATGATAGGAATGTCTCTTGTTAGTGTTAGATTTGATGCATGCCTATCTTTTTGAATTCTCATTATATCCCAAAATTTTGTCAAGGTTAGGGATTTTGGTTAAATTGGGGGAATTGGCTAAATATAATGAGAATTTAAAAAAAATATAGACATCAAATATCACAATCAACAAGAAGCGCTATTCATTTCATTAAGAATAAAATATAAGAATTTGGTTTCAATTTAGCAGAATTAGCTTTACTTAGGGATTTTTGAGTTGGTTTGGATTGAATTTGAGAGAATTGGTTGAAAATTGGAAATTTTTAAGTTGGTTTGGGGTGAATTTAAGGAATTGTTAAAATATAATGAGAATTTTTAAAAAAATGTATCAAATATAAAAATTAACAAGACACACTTCTATATTTAAGAATAAAATGTAGGATTTTAGTTTCAATTTAGGGGAATTTGTCAAAAACTAGGTATTTTATAGGTGGACAAGCGAGTTATGCTAAAAAGTTAACATATGGAAATCATAGTGTAATGAAGTGCTAATGGGGGTAAACCACAAGATAGTCAAGTGTTGCTTTTTAAACCAAAAGTTAGAAAAGTGAAAAGGTGTCAAACCACAAGGTCGTAAAGTAATTAACCCTAAGAAAATTTATTAGGAATTATCATTGTGAAATTTCTCTTTGTTTTTGGATATATATAACAAAAATAGTTACAAAACATAAGGAAAGAAAGGATTACAATAAATAATATCAAGATCACTTAGGCATTACTTGAAAGGCTAATGCAGGACTTGAATTTTAGTAGATGATAATCCTTGCAACTTTAAGTTGATATCATGGATCTGTTAAGTCTAAATTTTGATGAATGACCAAAAATACAGAACATAAAGAGAATGGTCAAATAAAGAAATGACAAGAATTAGCAATGGGGGGTAGCTTATGCTCTACAATAGGAGAGTGGGTAAAGAAAATAAAATCAAATGTTACAAATCAAATGCTGAAAATACAAGAAATAGACAACCAAAAGTAGAATGACTTGTACAACCCCATAAAAAAGGTAATAAATAGACAAAAGACACACATTGATCAAAATATCAAAACAAAGTAAAGCACTGTAATGTGAGCTTAGGAGCTAAAGGGGTATTCAATGTTCCAAATGACCAAGGGAAGCATAATTAGCATCAATAAATTTAACCCAAACAAATAGGAACCTCTAATATTTAATTTCACAATACTCCCAAAAATGTTCCAAAAATAGGTTTTAAACAAAACCTCTAATAGGAAGTAGAGTGGGGAAATACAAATATAGCCCACAAAAATTAGCTTTGAAAATACGAAAAAGAGACCATATTTCAACAAGCACAAAAAGACTTTAACACAATCAAAATCGTGATCTGAATTAGATGTCAAAACCAGATTTGGACCAAAGATTAAGACTACATCTTTTAAGAATCGATCTCAAAGCATAATAATATCATCATCTAAAAAATATAGGGACCAAATTTGAACACAAGAATCAATAGACCCAAACCTATTAAATATCCAACAGTAACATTAAATTAAACAAAAAAAATAAAACTTCAATCCATATCTTCAAGACCTATAGTCAAATTTTCATCAACGAATTGATGAACTAGCAACCCAAAATCACCTTTAAATCAACAAAGTCATAAACCAAAATCCCCAAAATCATTTTAATCAACAAAATTATGAACCAGAAATCTAAAATGATTTTAAATTAACAAGGCCATAAAGCAGAAACCCAAACCCATTTTAAATCAACAAGATTATGAACCTCATGGTCAAATTTGGCACAAAACACCCCTATGCTCGTGGGGTCTTTGGATACAAAGAGCCCATTAGTCATCACAACCCTAACAAAACTAGAAAATAGAAAATGAACAATTAAATGCAAAGAAGAAAGGATGAGCAGCGATATCTCTTCAAAGTTTTTCCTATTCCATAATGCTTTCTTCTTCTTCGAATTTTCTCCTGAGTTTACTATTTCCTTTTGAATTTTTTTCTAGACCACTGGTCCTCTCTTTCTCTCCAATTTTTTATCCTTAGCAGTCTTCTCTCCTCTCCTTCTATTTGTAGCCAAAAAAAAGGTCCAAGATCTGAGCTTTATTTCTACTCTTCCCAAAGAAAACATCCCTTCCTTTTATTCTTCTGCAGTACAATGGTGAATTGGCGATGGGGAGGAGAGAAAGGTGCATTCTTGAAAGTCAACAAAATCATCCTGAGGTTTAGTTTGAGGAATATTCGAGAGGAAAGGGGATAAGGCCAGATGAGTTGGCTTGTACAGTTTCAAGAAAAAGGGACACTGTTTATGAGATATTTTCAAAATGTGGAAAGTGGGAAAATGGCTGAGTGGTTTAAGAGAAAAACGAGAGGGATGAAGGGAGTGAATGACGGCATGAAGAATGTGAGAAACGGGAAAGGGAGAGAAGGGAAGGGGATGCCAACGGCAGCCAAAGAGAGACACTTGCTAGGGTTGAAGGGGAGGAAGGGAGCCAAAGTGACGGCTAGGTTTTTTGGAAGGGGGGAAGGGAGAAAAAGAGCAAGAGGCTAATGACTACTAAGGGTCGTTCAAGGGTCTGGTTAGATGAGTTGTACTTTTTATTAAGTATTTTAAATAGAAATGTTAAATTTAAAAAATATAGGTATTTAATATTTAAATATAGTTACGTAGAAGGAATGATTTTAATGAAAAAAATACATTATATTATATACAAAAATATAAATATATTTTTGTATAGGTAAAATTATTAAAAATAACTATAAAAAATACCTTTAAAAAACTTTATAAAATATTTTAAAAATATATTTGTTCAAAAAGTTTTCACTCTCTTCTGTTTGCTCTAAGAAGATTCGAGAGGAAAGGGGATACGACCTGATGAGCTGGCTTGTGCAGTTTCATGAAATAGGAAGCATTGTTCATGAGATATTTTCAGAATATGGGAAATAGGAAAATGACGGAGTGGTTTAAGAGAAAAATGTGAGGGATGAAGGGAGTGAACAGTAACATGAAGAATGTGAGAAAGGAGAAAGGGAGAGAAGGCAAGGGGAAGCCGTCAGGACCAAAGAGAGAGAGTTGCTAGTGTTAAAGGGGAGGAATGGAGCTTAAGTGACGGCTACATCTTTTATAAGAGAGGAAGGAAAAGAAAGAGCAAGAGGTTGATGACTATTAAGGTTCTGTTTGCATAAACTTATATTTTTTAGTGGGTACTTTAAATATAAGTGTTAAATTTTTTAAAAAATTCATATATTTAGCGTTTGGATATAATTATGTAAAAATGATTTTATTGAAAAAAGCAGATGCGTTGTATTGGATGCAAAAATATAAAAATACTTTTGTGTAGGCAAAATTACTAAAAACGGCTAAAAAAATTGCTTTTTGAAAAATTTATGAAAAATTTTAAAAATATATTTGTCTGAAAAGTTTTTACTCCTTTCTGTTGGACCTACTTTTTTCAAAAGTTACAAATCCTTACTTTTGAAAAAAAAGCGATCACTTATTTTTTTAAAAAAGAAAACACTTCTCACCAGAAACTTATCAAAACAACCACAAGTGGGAGAAATATTTTTTTCTATTATTAAAATAAGTTGCTTTTGAGATGGTAAAAGCTATCCTAAACACACTCTAAGGGAGAAAGGGGGATAGGGTTTCATTTTTGGGGGAAACCATTAAGTTAAGAGGGTTTGATGGGCTGGGTTAATCAGTAGACTAGGTTAAAGAGTAAGTGCGCTAGAGGGTGGATGTAGGAGTTGGGCTAAGGGGTGTGGGCTGACACAAAACAATTGGGATGCTTAATGGTTAAATTGGGCTTGAATAGAAGAGGATGTGGCTTTAAGTCACAAAAAGGGGAATGAGTTAGATCAAAAATAAAAATAAAAAGGGGAGGGAAGGTGAAATTGGGCTCATGATGAGATGTGTTGGACCAAGAAATAAATGGGCTGAGTATTAAAAGGATTGGGCTTAGGAAAGAGATAAGGAAATTGGGTGTTGGGCTAAGTTATTTTGGGCTAGTGGCCTTGGGTAAAAAAAAATAGAAAATAAAAAGAAGGCAGGTTGCTAAGAAAGAGGAAAGAAAGAGTGGGAATTGGGCTTTTATGCGGTTGGTAGAAAAAATAGAGGGATTTTGGGCTCTTTTTTGTTGTTGTAATTTTTCATTTTATATTTTTTTTGTATTTTAATTATTTTCTTTTGCATTTTTTCTTTTTTCCAATTTGCTTCCTTTTTTCCATTATTGTTATGTTTCCCTTTTTTTTATTAAAATTTTTTAATTATTTGTTATTATTTTTTTAAAAAAAAACCTAGACAAAATTGAGTGTTTACAAAGACAACCCAGGAAAATTAGATCCAAGAAATGATGAAGGTATATTCTTAGGTTATTCTACTTCTAGCAAAGCCTATAGGGTATATAATAAAAAGACTAGTTGTGGAAGAATCCATACATGTAATTTTTTATGAAACTAATATTTCTTTAAAGAAAAATATTGTTGTTGACAAAGAAGAAGAACTGCTAGACAGCAGCAACAAAAATGAATGTGGTAACACCCATTGAGGCACAAAGGGCATAAACAAATGAAGAAAATGAAGAAGAACAACCCCCAAAATCTGAGGAGCAACCACAAATCAGAACTGAAATTAAAGCTCCCAAAGAATGGAAATACAATGTTAACTACCCAAATGAATTTGTCATTGGTGATCTAATGGAAGTGAGAAGAACAGGATCCTCCTTCAAGTTGCAAAATAACCTTACCTTCATATCACAAGTAGAGCCCAAAAATATTGAAGAGGCTCTCAAAGATGAAGGGTGGATTCTTGTAGAAGCTTATGTTAATGATATTATTTTTGAAAGTACTAATGATTTAATGTGTAAGGATTTTTCGGAATAATTTTTTGGTTGTGTAAACCAAAGAGAATGATGACTTTGAGTTGTACCAAGTCTAAAACCGAGCGGATTTATTTTTTG
>JASKGM010016812.1:0-32580 GCA_034509205.1 Ceratonia siliqua
ATTACTGCTTTCAGTACTTTCCATAGAGTACACTTACTACAAACTTTTCCCCATCATTTGCTAGTCTCCTAAAATGACAACATAGTCAGAGTAGTCCAAGGATTCGACCCAGTGTTACCATATACTACAATTAGTGTTATGTTGGTAGATTGGATATAAATAATATAATCTGATAGCCTCGGCAGTTATCAATGACATATGATTGTGCTCTTTTGTTGTCTGGGGTTTACTTTTAGGGGTAAATATTAGGTCAAAGGTTTATATGCTTTACACACACTATGCACCATATATTAAACCTTTGCACACACTTGGGCCCTATACTTGAGTTTATGAAAGCCTTAGGTTAGAATTGGAGGTCGTATAATGATGCCTAGTTGGATTTATTCTCTAGAGTGCTCAGATTGTAAACTCACTTATTTGGTTGGTTACATATGGAGGTTCCATCCACCTATGTAATGCGGCTAAAAAGTCGAGATTCTCACTATTAGTGGGAGCAGTCTATTCTAATGACCATTCAGTTAAGATTATAGGCCTACCTTGAAATGGGTGCATCATTAATTGACTGTAGAAGCTACCTAGTAATTAGGACCATAACCATTCAAGATAAAGTCAATTGCTACCTTAAGTCAACCCACGTAAGACAAGAACGAGCACTCCTATTGCATATTTTTTTTGTAACTCGTCTTACTACTACATTATGGATTTACATTCCCACATCATTGTTATAGGATTCAGTGTCAAAATTTTCAAACACTAAAAGTAAGAATTGGCATTAAAGATGGAAGCAAGCACTAGTCAGTCCAAGAAGAAGTCCAGCATAGTGGTACAGTCTCCTAATTTGAGTAAGCTGAAGGTTCTAGAATCCAGGCTACCTCGAATGTTCAGAGATTCATTCATACTGAGACATGGAGATATCCTAAAATTACTATATATACCAGTTCAAGGCCCGGTTATAATAGCATTTCAGAAATTTTGGGATACTTCTCTCATATGCTTTACGCTCCCGAAGGCCTACCTTACTCCTACAATAGAAGAGTATAAGGCTATGATTGGTTGACCAGTGCTGAAGGAGACCAAAACTTTCAATTACCTAGGACATAATGCTTCTAACAAGACAATTGCAGATATGCTAAATAAGGATGTTTCTGAAATTCAAGCCAAGATCATCAAACAAAGTAAGACAGAAGGATTATCACGAGATTATCTAGAGGAAATGGCTAATAGTAGACAGTGGCCTTTGTTTACTGAAGTCTTAGCACTAGCTGTATACGACCTAATATTATTTCCATCAGCAACTAACTTGGTGGATCGTGACTCCATAGGCATATATTGCACAATGAAACATTATGGTGTTAATCTAGTGCTAGCCATCTTTGTAGAAATATTTCTTACCCTTGTCTTTGTCCATAAAAATCAAGGGTGCAAGCTAAAATGTTGCTTACCCATGCTATACCTATGGGCGACAACACACCTATTTGGAAAGCAACTGGCAAACAATATAACTAAATTAGGACCTTTTGCCTATTCCACGAACTCAAAATGGAAAATTGAAATACAACAGAGTGGTCCAGCTTATGTAACAACATCAAAAGGAGGGATATGCTCTGGAAATTCCCTTGGTGGAATAAGGATGAAGTGGTCTATAGTTGCAGCAAATTCCCCTTTATTCCCTTAATAGGTATCCGAGGGTGTATTTCTTATTCACCGGTACTAGGATTCAAGCAGTTAGCTTATCTCTAGAGGGTACCATCTGTGAAGATCATGGATGGATTCTATTTTTATTACAATAAAGGAGATAATAATACCTGATAATTAAGATCAAGCAAGTATGGGAGAAAAGGTTAATTTTAGGCTGACCAGATCTCGGAAAGAGGTTAATAGGAGTCATCGAAGGATATTATGAATGGATGAATAAGAAACAAAAAACCTTTCTAACCCAGCCACAATCAACTACCATCTTTAAAGGAGACGGAAAGGACAAAGCCAGAATAGAAACCTTAGAAGCACATCTGACAATAGCGTAAAAAGAGAAGGCCAAACTGATGCAAAGAAACAAGGGACTGGAACAGCAAATAAGAGAGCTTGAACAGTTGTTGCAAATGGTCAAGTTAGATCAAGACACTAAACTTCAATGAAAAAGAGATCTCAGACTGCAAGACCTTGAAAGTTTAGGGATGCTATAAAACATTGGAAGAATAATGAACATAGGTGGAAGAAGTTGAAAGTTGCTGATAATCTGTTAGGACAAGAATGCTTAACCAATACAGCGCTTAGAGGAATATTACCAGGGGCAAGAAAAGAAATTGAGGGATTAAACAACATGAATTACATCGTCCTCAATATGCTAGAACCACCATCAGCTTGGGTAATGGATGAGTTAAACAGACAGGAATACTTAGCCGCTGAGTGGAGAAAATATTACCATTACCTTTACGACATGGCCATGCAACTATTAGCCGTCTATGAGGGTACTCAAAGATAAATACAAAGTAGGCTGCCAGACTTCATCATGAGTTTCCAATGAGCAACGGCTTCCTCTGTACCATCATCTTCCATGAATTTACTAGCATTCTTAGATCTGTATAAAGAGCTCATTGTACTTTTGGACAAACATGTGTAAAACTTTTGTTATGAATGGAAGTAATGATCGTTTGGGGACAATGTCCATATGATAATTTCTCTTTGGAATATTGTCAACCATGCTTTATTTGTAGGGTATTGTACTCTCAAATGAAATGTGGGCCTTACATCAATAACCTCCTAATTCATGCTGTTCGGTAGGATAATACTCATAAGTGGATACGTGCGTCCCCATGAGTTATTGCCAGCCAGGTTTGGTTTGTAGGGTATTATACTCTTAATAAAAATTCGGGAATACGTTTGTTCCTTGATACGCCGTTAAGTGGGCTGACTAGTGTATATACGATTTCTTAAACTAGCAATGCTTATGTGATGAATTGTCAAATCTCCATAAGATATTACCAACTATGTTCTATTTTGTGAGGTAGAATATAGGAAGAAATAAAATTGCTAATGCCAATTAAAAAAAAATAATGACACTAATTGTATAACCAATGATTATTTCAAAACTAAACTAACAATTTGTCTATCTTTAGAGAGGGGAGGGAAAGAGATCAACAAGATCACATCATTACACCATTTAGAAAGGGTAAGACTAAGCATTCCCAGTCCACTAGAAGAATCTTCATGAGATCCTGCGCTATGGCCTTAGAACAGTCAAACACCGAGAATATCCTGAGGTTAGAAGACAAGATGGATTAGATCCAAGATCAGTTGGCGAAACTCATGGATCTCATGGCTAACAATGTGAGGGATATGAGCGTGGTTTAACCACCTTAGGAGGTGTTTCATTTTGGCTAAAGCTTTGGAGTGCCTATGATGGCTAATGTAGTGCCTCCTCTGCCACCAATGGGTGTTAGTCCTCTGGGTGAAGAAGGAAATGCTATGAATAGACCACTCGAGGGATATAATTATGTCTAGACACTACTTATGCCTCCCATAAGAACAAACGAGTCGGCATAGGAAAAGAGGGTCCTAGACCAGGTCATTATATCAGAAGAAAAGATGAGGACGCTGTAAGGATCAAACTCATTAGGAGTAGTCAGTGCGAAGGAATTGAGGTTGACTCCCCTAGTGAATGTCCCTAAAGATTTTAAGGTCCCAGAGTTTGTAAAGTACGATGGGACCACTAACCCCCAATTTCATCTGAGGACCTACTGCACAAAGATGGCCATAACAGGCAATGATGAGAAGTTACTGTTGAATTTCTTCCATAAGAGTCTTACCAGAGTAGCCTTCCAATGGTATATGTTATTAGATTACTCTAGGATCAACCAATGGGAAGATTTGGCTGATGCTTTCTTGAAGCATTATCACTTCAATTTGGACATTGCGCTAACCATGGAACAATTGCAGGTTATGCAGAAAAAGGACAAGGAAATATTTAAAGAATATGCCCAAAGATGGCGGGCATTGGTGGCTGAGGTCTAGCTCCTAATGACAAGCACAAAATCTTGCTTCTATTTCTTAGGAACGCTGAGAGCCCCATATATCGAGTTAATGGTGGGAAGTGTCTTCAATGACTTCTTCGATCTCATAAAGGTTGGTAAGCAAATTGAAGTATTAGTCAAAGCTGGAAAGATACCAATGGGAGGAACTGAAGCTGCAGGGCAAGGCCAAAAGAAAAATTTTCAACAAAAAAGAAGGAACTGGTGGTGGGGTATGTGCAAGCGCAGCAAAACTATAATCAATCCACCTCTAAGCCCTATTACCAAAATCAAAATGCCAGTTTTCAGGTCAATAATAATCAAAACTCCCAAAACAATGCCCAGCCTATAGTACCGTAGCAGGGCATGAACCAAAATAACAACCAGCGACAGAACAGACAGCTCCGGGATAGAGATCTGTGCCCAGATTTTCAGATGTGGAATATCGAGCTATATAAGCAGTTGTATGATGGACGTCTTCTAAGCCCGATGCCCTATAATCCAGTGCAACCTCCCTATCCAATGCAGTACAACCCTATTGAAAAGTACTTGTACCACTATAATGTTATTGGACATAGCATCAAGACTTGCCCAGGTTTTCGAGCATAAGTGGCCAGGCTATACAAGCACGAGGCTATTAAACTCAACCAAGGTGGTCCGAACATCAATGCTAACCCTTTACCTGATCATAATGGAGGTGGTTAGGTCAGTTCTATACTAGAAGAAGGAAAAATTAAGAAAAGCTTAAGAAACATCGTCGCATCCCGAGAGACTATTTTCTAAGGATTAGTTATAGCTGGGTATAAAATTGGAGGAAATACAATAAATATGGAAGAAGATGAACACAACAACAAGCAAGCAACGTGTGTATACCATCAACAAGCCATGGGGCATGATATAGAGCAGTGTGAGGCATTTGAAAAATCCATTATGCTGAAATTAATGTGATGGATGAGGGGAATTTCTTGCCTAAACCCATGACCTTTAATATAAAGTCGGAGTCATCAACGAATGCTGTACAAATGCCTACTCTCGTAATTGACGTCCTTAAACCTTTCCCCTACGAAAGTAATAAAGCGGTGCCATAGTTTTACACACCGACTGTTACTTTGTATAATCCTAAGGAAATAGTCAAACCACAAACCGAAGAGGTAGAAGAAATAGATGACAACATAGGTGATATGGCTATTGGGAATGTCACTAGGAGTGAAAAAATGTATGCTCCCAAAACTACAGAGCAACAAAAGAAAGGGAAAGAAAAGGCCACAGAAGCTATCGATAAAGAAAACTCAACCCAAGAAGAGAAATTTTTGAAAATCATGAAGCAGAGCGAATATGACATTGTTGAGCAATTAGGTAAGACTGATGCCAAAATCTCACTACTATAATTGATCATAAGTTCTAAAGCGCATAGAAAGGTTCTTCAAAAGATATTAAATCAGGCATATGTCAATCCAACCACCACGCCAGAAAAGTTTGAAAACATAGTGAATTGTGTGAAGATATCTAACATGATCACTTTTTCAGAGGATGACATGTATGCCTCAGGCTAAAATCACAACAGGGCTCTCCACATGACTATAAGGTGTGAAAGGTACACGGTGGCAAACATACTAGTAGATAATGGGTTCGCTTTAAATGTACTCCTCTACTCTACCCTAATACAATTACCAGTTAGCTAGGAAAAGATGAAAAATAGTGACCTTGTTGTTAGGGCATTCGATGGCTCTCGGAGGGAAGTCAAAGGAATTATTACCCTGAAATTAGAAATTGGCCCTAGCATATTTGAAGTGGTATGCTAGGTTATGGACATAGAGCCATCTTACACAATGCTATTAGGCAGAACTCGGATACACACTGCAAGAGCTATATCGTCAACTTGGCACCAAAGGGTGAAGTTCATAAACCAGGGTAGAGTCATCACTGTTAAGAGCGAAGAGGAAATGTTGATATGCAAATCAGTATCAATTCCATATGTTAAGGTTGCCGAACAAGCTTTCCAAACGCTGGAAATGGTTGACAAAGAGCCCGGAAAGGGGAATGCCATGAAACCCTAAAACTGGTTGGAGCAAATCTTGATCAAAAGTGGATACTAGCCCGGTAAAGGGATAGGTGCCAGATTACAAGAAATTATGTCTCCTGTGGAAGCAATGGAAAATGTGAGGAGACAAAGGTTAGGCTATGAGCAGGGGAATAGAAAAAAAACCAACACAGGTTTTCCTCTTCTTCAAGAAACATTCCCATCACCCATGCAAATTGCTTTTCGTGATCCAGCCATCAATACCTTAGGGGAAGAAGAAGTGCAAGATAATCGCATCGGCTCAGGACATGATGTTTCGCCGCTTGACAACTGGGATGCTGAGTTGATCTTAGACGTGTGCATTTACCAATAATATTTGATTTTTAGCCTTTTCTCGATTTGACTGAAGTCCAAGGCCATCTTGAGTTATTTAAATGTGTAGACTATGTTTTATCCATTGAATGAAATATAAGTTTTTTTCACACGTTTCATTTTCTCTCCACAATTCTCCTTCTCATTTAAATATTCTTATTCAACTTTGTTTTTCTCTTTTTGTCCAGGAAGTTGTTATTTCCCAATTTTCACATCACTCCGAGGTTTTTTGGCATCCTACAGTTGATCTCATGTTAATATGAATATGGATAATTGTAACCTTAAGGAACTAGACTATGAAACAATGGAAACATTCAAAAAAATAATTGAGTCTTCTGAAAAGGGAATAAAACCGCATAATAAAGAGGTAGAAAAGATAAACTTAGGGATAGAGGAAGATAAGAAAGAGTTTAAAATTATAAATAATTTAAAACGAGAGGAAATGATAACCCTAATCTAGGAATTTAGTGATGTATTCGCTTGGTCCTACTAGGATATGCCAAGGCTTAACCCCCAAATCGTATCACACAAAATTTCCTTGTACTCGAATTACACCCCTACTAAGCAAAAATAGAGAAGGATGAATCTAGAATTATCATTGAAAATAAAAGACGACATGATTAAACAGATAGAAGCTAGTTTTGTCAAAGTTTCTCAATACCCGGAATAGGTAGCCAATATAGTCCCGGTCCCCAAAAAAGACGGGAAGGTGGGGATGTGTGTAGATTACCAAAAGTTAAACGAAGCCAATCCAAAAGATGATTTTTCCCTACCCCACATTGATGTATTGGTGGACAACACAGCATCAAATTACATATATTCCTTTATGGATGAGTATTCTGGGTATAACCAAATCCCTATGAATGAGGACGACAAGGAAAAAACCATTTTTGTCACGCAGTGGGGGACATTTTGCTATTGGGTAATGCCATTTAAACTTAAGAATGCCGGGGCAACTTATCAAATGGGCAATGGTGACCTTATTCCATGATTGATAACTGCATAATTGAGTAATATAATTAACACTCCAAGTAGATATATAAGCTTTGTTTTATTACATTTGAAGCAGATTAATTGAGTTTTCTTTATTGTTTTCAAAATAGATGAATTGGAAGTAATGCAAGGAAAAGAAAGAGAAATTCTAAGTCTAAAGTAACAAAGCTCAACGCTGCAACGCAAAACGATAAAGCTGCAGCGTCAAAAAAATGTAAGGAAAACATGAAAGCCAAGTCAGAGAGCATTACGCCGCAGCGCCCATCAGAGCGAGCCGGGGCACCCAAAGTCATAGAACTCAGAGCCGCTGTGCCCATATTTTAGAGCCGCGGTGCTGCAGCTAAATTTTAGGATATTTGATTTCCCACACCCGAACTGCAGGGCTGTAACCTAGAGCTGCGGCGCCAAGAGCGCTGAGTCATTTAAATAAGCCGAAAAAGAAATAAACAGGGGACTTTTGCCCTAGAGATAGGAGAACAGTGTGGGAGAGGCATTTTGACAGAGGAATTTTGTGGCTGGAGAAGTAAAGAGACAGGAACAATGGCTCCATAATTTTTCTTCCTTCCTCTTTATCATCAATGCTATTATTAATTCTGAATTATTTCCCTCTTCTGAATATGATGAGTATAACTCCAGTGATGGAGTAGTTTCTATCTAGGATTGCAAATTAAACCTACATGTGATCTAGTTTTGATCGATTTCCAATAAAGTTGTATTTTTATTCTCAATTACTTCCTCTCTTGTATGTTTATTGCAAGTAATCTATTGGCCATAGGTGAATTTAGGGAACCCTAGATCTACTGAAAAGAAGAAATTGGGGTTTTGTCATAAAGAGGGGAATGTGTGATCATTTAACGGAAGCGGTGAAATTGTATAGGATAGGAGTATATTTATGCAACACATATGGTTGTTAAATAGGGATTTATACTTAATGAACCACTTGATTAGAATTGCTCATAGGAATATAGGGTGAATTTAATTAAGGGTAACTCCATTTAATCTCGGAAGAGATAATTGGTTAGTTATTTGATATTGATCTCTAGAATTGTTTTTAATTAGTTAATCAATTTGAACTACTATAAGTACTGGTTTGATTAAGATTAAGAAAGATAAAATTTAGTAGTTAACAAAATTAGTAAAGTTTCTTTGTGGGAACGATAATTTTACTCATTCTATATTTCTTGTCATGATAGCGTACGCTTACGTTTGCATAATTATAAAATCGTGAACAGTGTGTGGATTGCCGTGCCATTAATAAGGTTACGGTAAAATATCGACGTCCCATTCCTCAATTAGATGATATGCTAGATGAATTGCATGGTTCTTGCTTATTCTCTAAAATTGATTTGAAAAGTGAATACCAGCAAATAAGAATGCGTGAGGGAGATGAGTGGAAGACAGCTTTTAAGACTAGGTATGGCATGTATGAATGATTGGTTATGCCTTTTGGCTTAACCAATGCGCCTAGTACCTTTATGAGACTCATGAATCATGTCTCACGTGCATTCTTAGGAAAATTTGTTGTGGTTTATTTTGATGATATTTTAATTTACATCAAGAGTCTAGAGGAGCATTTAAAACATTTAAATTATGTATTGAATGTACTTAGGGAGGAAAAACTATATGCTAACCTTAAAAAGTGTTCTTTTTGTACTGAACAATTGGTTTTTCTGGGCTTTATTGTGAGTTCAAGAGGTGTGGAGGCAGACCAAGAGAAGGTTAAGGCTATCTAGGAATGGCCTACGCCTAAATCTTTGAGTGAGGTTAGAAGTTTTCATGGGCTTGCTAGCTTTATAGGCGATTTGTAAGAGATTTTAGTACTATAGTAGCCCTTCTAACCGAGATAGTCAAGAAAAGTGTAGGTTTTAAATGGGGAGATGAGCAAGAGAGGGCTTTCTAGTCCTTTAAGGATCGATTGAGCAATGCAAGATTACTTGCATTACCTGATTTTACTAACTCTTTTAAGCTAGAATGTGATGCTTCAGGCTTGGGTATTGGAGCTGTGTTAATGCAGGGATGTTGTCCCATTGCATACTTTAGTGAGAAGTTGAATGAAGCTGCACTCAACTATTCTACCTATGATAAATAACTCTATGCTTTAGTGAGAGTCGTACAAGTGTGCAGCATTATCTTATGCCGAAGGAGTTTATCATACACACAGATCACGAGTCCTTGAAGCACCTCAAGGGGCAAGGAAGGCTGAACAAGTGACATGCAAAATGGTTAGAGTTCATTGAACCATTTCCCTATGTCAATTAAGAAATCAAGTTCAAGTTATTACCATTATTATGAACTTGAACTCACACCTTTGCACTCACTTGTGGCAGAATCGAAATCCTAATGTAATGTGGACTCGTGTACAAGTCCACTATGGTCTTTGATATACTAAGGGCAAGACATTGTATCACATTGGTCAAGACTCTATATGCTAGGATTAAAGTTGAAGAGAACATAAGGGAGCATGCATCGAAGAAATGGAGTTCATAGTACGAACATTACTTATTTTGATTTCAGGAAGATATGTAACAAATCTAGGCTTAGTGAATGATGAATAAGCTATTCATTATTTATTGATATTTTTTAGACATGTTCTAAAAGTATATGGTCACTTATTATATGAAATCAGAGACCAATGGACAAAATTAACATGAGGGATTAAACAATAATTTTACCTTGTGTTAATGGATGGCTATGGGAATTCATAATCAATCGGTTTGCAATTGGCTATGCGGATTCATAATCAATCGGTTTGCAATTGGATAACCAATATTAAATTTTGGATTCTCATAATTTTAGGTTTTTCAATAGTACAACCATGAATCTATAGTGGAATGATATCATGGTTAATGAACTAGAGTTGTCTTAATGAGATTAAGATAATCTTAAGTTCTTTGGAGCTTGAAACCTGGGTCCAACCATTGTTTTTGAATCACTCCTCATGGCATTGAAAAACCATACCCAAAATGGTTTTAGCATTAGATATTATGTTAACAAAATGATATAGCCAAAATTCCAAATTAAATGGGGATTTAATTTTATTTTAATCAACTTATTCAAATTAAATATTTAAACAATTCAAATATTAATTTAAAGTGGTTAAACCAAAATTAACTACTAAGATAAAGTTTGTCCTAATTGAGATAACACTTGTCTTGATTAAAACAAACCTTTATCTTAAAGTTCTATTATCTAATTAAAATAACACTTGTTTAAATTAGACAACTAATGTGAGAATTACTTTTGTCTCTTTACTGACAAAAATGTTTCTCACATTTTTAAGCATGATTAGGACAACATTTGTCTCAAAATAACTCTTTGTCTAAATTAAGACAACTGTTGTCTTAATAGAGGCATTAACGGAAATGCTATGAATTAACTTCATCTTAAATCTATTCCAACTTAATGTGGATTGAATTATTCAAAGCTAGGTGGAGAATTCATTTGGACATATGAATTTCAAGTTCCAATAAATTTCGGATTATTTTAATCTCATTAAGATAATCTAATTTTATATATCATAAAGTCGTTTCACCAAAGACTCATGATTGCACTCTTGATAATTCCTAAAATTACGAGAAGTCAATGTTGGATATTGATTTGTCCAATTTGCAAACCTAGTGTTTGTAAACCCTCGTAGCCATCCATTGACACAAGATAAAATTACCATTTTACCCCTTATGTCAATTTTGTCCCCTAATCCAGATTTCATCCAATAAGTTACTAGATAATCTTTTAGAACTTTTCTAAAATTATCTTGAAATGATGAGTAGCTAATTCATCATTTCACTGAGACCAGATATGTTACTTATCTTCTTGAAATTACTATATGTGATGTAATGCTACGAACTCTATTTTCTATATTTTTGTTCCTAGATGTTCAATCCCACAATGATCCTAAGATATAGAGTCTTAACCAATGTCACACAATGGTCGTGCTCATAATATATCAAAGATCACAATGGTCATGAACACGAGTCCACAATCCACCAAGATTTCGGTTCTACCACTAGCAGATGCAATGTGTGTGAGTTCAAGTTCAAAGTAATGATATTAATTTGAACTTGATATCTCACTTAATTGCAATTCATTTAATAGTGTTACCAAAAGCCTACTACTTCATTGCTTGTAGATTCATCATTCCCTTAGAAAGGAATCTCATTCTTTCTACGGAGGTAACACTACAGTTTTTATTGAATAGAGTAATCAGCTCTACTCAACAACTGTGAGTAGTATTTTAGATTCATCCAAAGATACATATCTCTTTTACGTAACTCTTATGCAAATGTATCTTGGTTTATTAGAATCTAGGAACCTTAATAGCTAGAAAATAAAGCTTACATAAATTAACTCTTATTTATTAATATTTAAAATGTATTTACATTAAATTAAGGAATACAACTTGTTTTCCAAGGCAACTTATTCTCAACAATCTCCCACTTGCCCTAAAGTAAGTATAATATATCCCTAATCCCTAATCCTTCTAAGTGACCCTTGAAGCTCTTTTGTGAAAGAGTTTTTGTGAATGGATTAGCCAAATTCCTTTCAGTCGCAATCTTGGTAATGACCATTTCCCCACACAGTATTATCTCCCATATGAAGTGATACTTTCTCTCAATATGTTTGGATGCCCTATGATTATGTGGTTTTTTTGAGTTTGCCACAGCTTTGCTATTATCACAATAGAGTTATGGCTTTATCTGCATATGAAACCACCTAATGTTCTTTAAGAAGCTTGTGCAACTAAGCAGCTTCATTTGCAGTTTCACAAACTGCAACATATTTTGCTTCCATGGTGGAGTCAGCAATGCAAGATTGTTTTGCGTTCCTCCAAACAATGGTTGCACCACCCAAGGTGAAAATAGCACCTGATGTTGATTTTCTAGAATACACTAGCATATAGTTCTTCATCCTATGAAGATACTTAAATGTACATTGGACTGCAGTTTAGTGTTCCATGCTAGGTTTGATTGAAACTTGCTAACCAAACTAATTGCATTACAAATGTTTGGTCTAGTGCAAAGCATAGAATACATGAGACTTCCTACTGTGGATGCATAGGAAATCTGTCTTATTTGTTCAACTTCCAAAGGAGTCTTGGGTGACTACTCCTTAGAAAGTTTGATTCCATGCTTAGAGGGTGTGAAACCTCTCTTGGAATCCTGTATTCCAAACTTTGTCAATGTATATTGCTTAGAACAAGGCTATCTGCTTGTTTTTGCGATCTCTTATCATTTGGATCCCAAGAATATAGCTAGCCTCCTATAAATCCTTCATCTAAACCTATTAATTCAGTCATTCTCTTATTGTAGATAACATTCCTACATCATTTCCAATGAGTAGAATGTCATCTACATAGAGTACTAGGAAGACAACCTTACTCTTTGGTATCCTTTTATAGACACACGATTCGTCTGTGTTTTGTTGGAATTCATAAGACTTGATTGCAGCATCAAATCTTATATTCTAAGATCTTGATGCTTGCTTAAATCTATATATGGACCGATGCAATTCATAGACTTTGTGCTGTTAGCTCTTTTCAATTAAAAGATCTAGCTGGGCCATATAGATATGCTTTTTAAGATCCCGATTAAAAAATGAGGTCTTGACATCCATCTACCATATCTCATAATTAAGATTTATAGCTATGGATAATAGGATCCTGATGGACTTAAGCATAGCAATCAGGGAGAAGGTTTCTATATAGTCGATACCTTCTCTCGAGGTATAATCCTTAGCTACTAGCCTAGATTTATAGGTCTCTCTACCTTCCCATCATCTCCTTTTTTTCTCTTATAGATCTATTTGAACTTAATGGGTTTTATTGCTTCAGGCGCATCTACAAGAGTCTTAACCTTTTTGGAGTACATAGATTCCAACTCTAATTTCATTGCCTTTTGCCAATGAACATCTTCTACATCGTTAATGGCTTCCTCATATGTAATAGGATCTGATTCATGTTCATATTAAAGAGCCACCATGTGATCTCCTAGACCCATGGATCTGTCAGGTTATCTAACAGCCCTCCCATTATGATGAGGTGCCACTAGTTTGGATTCAGCTCTTGAATCCATACTAGTTATGACTTCATTATAATCATCCTTAGATTCTGACCAATTACTCTATTCTTCAAGAACAATCTTATTGTGAGGTTTGTGACTTCTCACAAAATCATCTTCTAAGAAGGTTGCATTTGCACTAACAAATACCTTCTTATCCTGGCTACTATAGAAGTAGTATCCCCTTGTACCTTGAGGATATCCTATAAACAAACATACCTCTGACCTTGGTTCCATCTTTGTGGACTCTAGCTTATACACATATGCCAAACACCACCAAGTGTGCAAATGATGTAAAGAGGGTTTACATCTTGTCTACAACTCCCTTGGTGTCTTAGGCACTACCTATGATGGAGCAAAGTTTAGTAGGTATGCTGCTATTTGTATTCAGTATCCCAAGAACAATTTTGGTAGTGCAGCATAGGACATCATTAACCTCACCATTTCTAAAAGAGTTTAATTCCTTCTTTCAGTAATCCCATTTTCTTGAGGTGTTTTGGGTGCCAATAATTTGGAAATGATTCCATTATTAACCAAAAACTACTGAAACTCTCTATATAATGACTCACAACCTCAATATGATCAAAGTTGTTTCAATGGTTTGCCTTACCTTTCAGCTTCGACTTTGAATTCTTTGAACATTTCAACAGAATCACTCTTGTTGTGCATTAGATACACAACACCATATTGTGAGCCATCATCAATGAAGGTTATGAAATAAAAATAACCTCCTTTAACTTGAATGTTCATTGGTCCACACACATCTATGTGTACCAAGTCTAAAACTTCCTGCATCCTATTACCCTTTGCTTTAAATGATGATTTGGTCATTTTACCTTCAATACAGGATTTACGGATTGGTAAAGAACACTCCATCATGTCTAGTAAAGTACCATTCTTTACTAGTTGCTTAGCTTGTTTTAATTAATATGACTTAATCGTATATGCTACAAATAACTTTTATCTATGCTAGATTCCTTGATTCTTTTAGACTTAGGTGAATTTGTTTTGGCAATGTTTGCAGTCCAATTAATTGGTTTGAAATAATATAAATTATTCCTAGTAATTCTTGAATAAATTAAAATTTCATTCATAGAAATGGTAATCTCATTACCAAAAGAAATAGAATATCCAGAATTTATTAAATAAAAGACAGAAATCAAGTTTCTGCAAAGTCCAAGAATAAAATAATCATTATCTAAAACTAATGGATTGTTATTCAAAAAATGCAAGGTAGTGGCTCTCATTGCTCGAGCAAAGTATAATGCGCCATTTGCCATCCTCATCTAGAACTCACCCTTAGTCAGCTTTTTCTTTGTTTAGAACCACTACAAAGAATTACAAACATGGTTAGTGGCTCCAGAATCTACTATCTAGGTGTTAGTATAATCATCTACTAAAAAGGCTTCTAACATATTTAGAAAACATGTACCTTGTTTATTCTTTACAGCATTAAGGTAGGCCTTGCAATTCCTCTTCTAATGTCCTTAGAAACACTTTCCCTTGGAGCTATCCTTCTGAGACTTCTTTTTCATGGGTTTCTTCCTCGGCCTAGCCAATTTCTTGGCATTTTTCTTTATATTGTTTGTCTTCTTGGACTCCATAGCTACCATGTTTACCTCTGAGTTCTTCTTGATTTCAAGAACCTCCTTCACAACTTACAAGTCATTCATCAACCCACTAAGGGTATAGTCCATGCTATGCAATTCATAGTCCAACTTGAATTGTGAGAACTAAGAGTTCAGACTATGAATGATCATAGGCACTTGACTGTCTGAATCAATCTTAGCCCTGTGTAACTCAGCCTCATTAAGGCAAGAGATTACCTTAAGCATCTAATCTCTCATTGGCTGCCTTGGTTTCTCCTTGAGGTCATTGAAAGAGTTGATGGCTCTCACATTATCAAATCGAGTCATTGTACCAAACATCTCATGTAGATGGTACATCATGTTAGCGACATGTTCCATGCCATAATGCTACTGCTGCAACACACTGGTCATTGAGGCCGGTATATAGCACTTAGCTAGAGCATTGCCATTATACCAACTCTTATGATTCTCGATTTCACTTGGCAACGAGTTAAGTGTCAGATCAATTGGTACTTACTCAGAAAGGACCTATGTGATCTTGTTATAATTGAAAATGATGTTGAGGTTTCTCTTCCACTCCATATAATTCTCACCATTCAGGGTGCATTTGTTAAGCAAAATAGATAGTGAGTTCATGATTAAGGGATTTTCTATAAAAATACGTTTATTATTAGTAAGCTTTCTAGCCCTTAAATGGACTTTTAAACATGATGCATGTATGCATAAGCATATTAATTCTTGTTTGATGGTCATTCAAATTTTGCAATAAGTAACTGACTATGGGCCATGAATGCTTATTACAAGGTAAATTAGGACCCTCCCACTCAACTTTGCTACCCAGTATCTTCATACTTAGCATAGTTGACTAGAACTTGAGAATGTTATAGCACTGTGAAAGAAGGACATTCTGATTGACCCGATTAGCTCTCGTTCTGGTTTGGCGGAAGGGTGAAAAGCACTAAATGTTTCTTCCTGGTTGGTGTACTATTGATCGATTAATGTCGAGTGTGTTAACCAACCATTTCATCATACTTAGATATACCACTAAGTATGCTTTTATGGGAAGTCATAGTTAATCTTCTACCAAGGTAGACTTGTCATTTAGGAAATCAATTCCAGTCTTGGTTGGAGTATATGCCCGCTTGTAGGGAGTGACATAAACTCCATGACAATGGACAAATGGTTGGAGGCCGTGGGTTCTAGGATTAATAGTGCCCTCTCCCAGTCAAAATTTTAATTAATCAATTATGATTAATTATTTTAAGTTGATTTACCGAGTTTTCTAACATGCATCTCTTTAGAAAACCTAAATCACTTATAAACTTAGTTTCCTTTCTAAACTTTTTAGATAGGATTTACATTAGTAACTTTTACTAAATATTTAGGAAGATTATTTATTTAATTCCTTATGCATTTTCTAATTATTTTGATTTAGTTCTAACTAAACTCTTTAGTTGGAAATTAATTACTTTTAACTAATTTATCAATTATGGACCTAATTAATTTCTAACTAATTTATTTAGTTGAAAAATTAAATCCTAATTAGCCAACTTGCTAATTATTCATCTTTCTTATGTTTTAACATTCTAACACTTTTTTAATATATAAAACATAATGTATGCATAAGCATATGAGGTTGATTGGCACCTTCTAGTCTACATGACATGTTATAGCAAATAATATCATATATTATAAAATTAAATATAATACCAAGACCATATTAATTCTCATCCTAGAAAAGAAAAGAAAATCCTAAAGAATTACATTTATTTTCTTCTTTCCTTATGATTGTCCAACTCTTAGACTTTGAGATGTCTCCACCAACTTACCATGGCTTAGGCTCGAATGAGAGGTCCTCACACCTTTCTTGGGCTTGTCGTGGCCTTTGTGTTACAATTGGTAGCTTCTTCCCATTTACTACATAATTTTGTAATTTAAAAATTAAACGAAAAATAAACCAAGAAAGAAACATGACCATACGGGGTCACCTTTCTTGTTACATACAAAAAATACGAGGAAATTCCTTTAAGGATTTAATATGCCCAGCAATTTAATTTAAACCAAAAACAACATATCAAAGACATCATACATACAATCATACATTGTAAATGATTTCTAGGTGCCAACCATGTATCATACACACATATAGTCATGAACCGTAGGATCTTATGCCAATTGTTGGATCTATTTGTTTATCCTAAGTGTTTTTGGTATAAGAATGGGCTTTAAAATTTTTAAAAACATTCAAGTTTACAATCAAGAAAAACAAAACACAAGCAAATAACTCAGCTAGAAAGAGAAGTAAAATAGAGAAGAATTTTACATACCTCTTATAGCCACTTTAGTCTTGTAATATAATTCCCAACCAAGTGCACTGACCACCTATTCTTTGGGAAGCACCAATCCACAAAATGGTGAATAAGCTTAGTGATTGGAATAGAACAAAAGATGAAAGAAAATAATTGATAGCTTTCAAAGTAAATTAGAAAGCCTTCCCTTTCCCTTCAAGTAAGTCATGTAGAAATCTATGAAGGCACTAAAACAAAACTCACTTTTGCTCTTAGTGTTTTTCTCTCAAAAACTTGACGCATTCTCAAGGTGTTTTTTCTCTAATTTTTTCAGCCACCAGGAGAGAAAGGGTTAGGTTATATTTATACTAACCTAACCCTAGGTCGTTCCTTTGGATTTAAAAATATCATTCCCTAAGCCTTAGGGATTCTACATGCCTACAAGGGAGAAAAGATAATCAAATTATCTAATTAATTTATCAATTAGTAATTGTATTATTCAATTGATAAAGTCATATTTTATTTAACTCTTAAATAAAAGATGTAGGGCTTTCTAATTGGTCATGCTTGAATATGAAATTCAAATAAATTTAATTTAATTAAATCCCTTTAACTTAGTTAACCTCCTAGTGAATGTATGTTATCTATGAAATTAAAATTCTTTTAATTTTTAATCCTTTATTCACTAGGATAATTAGAAGGGGATTTATTTTAATATTTCAAAGTCAATTCCCTTCCTTTTGGGCTAGAACATCTCCATCACATGGGGAGGAAGTTGTCTTATATGTTAGAATAGTTTAAACTTTGCAACAATATTAGGATAAATAAATAAATAAATAAATTTTATCTTAATAAAATGATATAGCCGAAATTTCTAATTAAATAGAGGTTTAATTTTATTTTAATCAACTTCTTCAAATTAAATATTTAAACAATTCAAATATTAATTTAAAGTGGTTAAACCAAAATTAATTACTAAGATAAATGTTGTCCTAATTGATACAACACTTGTCTTAATTAAAACAAACTTTTGTCTCAAAATTCTATTGTCTAATAAAACAATAGTTGTTTAAATTAGACAACTAATGTGAGAATTATTTTTGTCTCTTTATTGACAAAAATGTTTCTCACATTTTCAAGTACGATTAGGACAACATTTGTTTCACAAATAACTCTTTGCCTAAATTAAGACAATTTTTGTCTTAATAAATACATTAGTTAAAATGCTATCAATTAACTTCATCTGAAATCTATTTCAACTTAATGTGGATTGAATTCTCCAAAGCTAGGTGGGGAATCTATTTGGACATAGGAATTTTGAGCTCCAATAATTTGGAATTATTTTAATTTCGTTAAGATAATCCAATTTTATTAATCCTGTAGTCATTTCACCAAAGACTCATGATTGCACTCTTGATAATTTCTAAAATTATGAGAAGCCAATGTTGAGCATTGATTTGTCCAATTTTCACAAACCTAATGTTTGTGAACTTTCATAGCCATCCATTGACACAAGGTAAAATTATTATTTTATTCTTTACGTCAATTTTGTCCCTTAGTCTAAGATTTCAATCGATAAGTGATCAGATAATATTTTAAATCTTTTCAAAAATTATCTTGAAATGACAAGTGGCTAATTCATCATTACATTGAGCACTGATATGTCACTTGTCTTCTTGAAATCACCAGAAGTGATTTAATGCTACGAACTCCATTTCCTATATTTGTGTTCCCAGATGTTCACTCCCACAATGATCCCAACATACAGAGTCTTGACCAATGTCACACAACGGTTGTGCCCATATTACATGAAAGATCATAATGGTTATGAACACGAGTACATAATCTATCTAGATTTTGGTTATGCCAATAATGGATGCAATGTGTGTGAATTCAAGTTCAAAGCAACAGTATTGATTTGAACTTGATATCTCACTTGATTGCAATTTATTTAACATTTTTATCACCTAAAGTCTACTGCTTTAATGATATGAGATTCATCATTCCCTTAGAAAGGAATCTTATTCTTTCTATAGAGGTAATTTGAACACTACATTCTTCATTGAATAGAGTGACCGGCTCTATTATGTGATTGTGAATAGTATTTCAAATTCATCCAAAGATACATATCTCCTTTTGCATAACTCTTATGCAAATATATCTTGGTTTATTAAAATCTAAGAACCTTAATTACTAGAAAATAAAGCTTACATAAATGAACTCTTTATTTATTAATATTTAAAATGTATTTACATTAAATTGGGGAATACAACTTACTTTCTAGAGCATCTTATTCTCAACAGCCAAGGCACTTGGGAAAGGATAAACCTCTACCCAAAGCTTGAAGAGGAATAATCATTGGAATCACTTTAGGAGAGAAGATATATCAATTTATTTGTAAAGATTTTCTTTTAAATATTTAATCACAATGATTTGGATTTAAAAACATATACCAATCAAAAGTTCACATTTTTATTTGTTTAGGTCTTTAGAACCCCTTTTATTTGGCATTATAATTAATCCATTCACATTGAAAACAAATGGCTTAAGGGAAAATAATTTCCACTTTAAGCCAAAGGGAACCTGGATCTTTGGGGAAAGTTAAATTTCATTGAAAGTCCAAGAATTTGGGGGATGATGAATTTCCACACAAGGTTCAGAGCTTAGGTTATGGGGGGAAAATAAATTTCCACTCGTCCTTAAAGAAAATGAATATCATCCATAAAATGATTTTCAAAAGAACCTTGGGCCTTTGGAACCCTCTAAGCAAGTTGGTTAAGTGGACCTTTTGAATGCAAAGTGTTCAAAGGATGTTCCATTCCAAAAGGCATTGATTCAATGGGCCTTTGGAATCTCATTTTAAATCTCTTCTTGAAAAACACATTATTAAGGTGGGATTTTAACTTTAGACCCAAAGATGCAAATTGATGTTGATTTAGGCTTCTTAAAAATTTTATTTTCTAACTGAAAAAGTATTTTAGAATGAATCTCCTTTTTATCATACAAGAACCTTGTTTTCCCAAAAATTTTATCCAAAAGGCCCCTGAAGCCCAGTATTTGAAAATACCTTTCCTTTATTTTTATCATATTTCTTATCGGGAAATGCTAGTTGTATTAGACACCACATCTTAAAACAACTAGTGTAAACTAGAATGCTAAAAATAGAGAGAATAAAGCTCAAATAAAATGAAAGAAAATGATAAATGTAATAAACATAAAAAGATGAAAAGAAAAGTAGAGGCTTATGCCTTACAAGAGGAAAAAATGAGGTGAGAAATAAATACCATCCCTATTTACAGATCAATGGTACTGATAATAATGAATAAACTAGATATGAATTCACATAGAATAAATAATATAACTTACACAAGAAAAAAAATAGAAATCACACACACAAGCAAGCAAGAGCATTTATTTGGTAAAGCAAGTGAGCTCAAAGGTCAGGGTATCCGGGTTTCAAGTTGAATGTCCATTCTTAGGCACTAAAAACTAGTGTTGCATTTTTTAAAGAAACAAAATAAAACATGAAGATAGGAAAACATTATTCTGTTTTTTAAAACTATGTTGAGTAATAAGTCTAAGACAAACAATGTGAAAATCTTGTCCCAACATATACTTTTTTTTATGACAAAATTTCCTGAGTTCTAACAAGGAATTAATTTTGAAATTCAATGACAACTCCCTATTTCAAGTAAGAAGAGAAAACCAAGTTGAAACCCAAGCATCATGTTTGAATAGGGTAATGCACTAATTTTACAAAGTATATGACTCAGATTAAAGCCCAAGAACAGAATCTGGTTAACACAAAAAAATTTGAAAAGTAACAACACTAAATCTGAAACAAAAATACCCCAGTTCCCATGGATTCCTAAGTTTTTAACCAACAACTTCTTGGACCCAAGGGATCCCTCGTTATCATAACTCCAATCATACAAACAAGAACGGCATTTAAAGGAAAATAAGCATATCTTACTAAAGATACACCAACCTAGGACCACTGCAAAACGATTCTCCCTTCCAATCCTCTCAAGTTGTTCTCCCCCCTTAAATATTTTCAACCCTCTATTTATAGCATAAAAAGGCACTCACCGTCATGCCTCTTGGAGCGGCCGAGAGTGAGGGATATGAAATGAGGGCTTTGCAAGTGTGGGAGTAGGCAAGGTTTGTCAGAGAACTAAGGTGGCTGGTAGAGAATAAAGCATGGTGAGGTTTCTATGAAAGGACGTCCATGGTAGGCTACATAGTAGTGGCATGTGAAGGGAGAAAGACTAACGGTGTGAAGGGGAAGCTGCTAAGTGAGCAGGTGAAACGACATTGATCCGAGAAGCTTTAGGATAAGAACAAGAGGGAGAAAGGAGCAGGTGAGCAGTGACTAGGTTGAAATAAGGGGGAAGATTAGGTTAAAAGGGAATTGGGTCGAGTTAGATAATGGGCTAAATTGGGTTAAGATGGTGTAGGCTGGATCAATTATGGATTGAATGATTGGATGAAAAGAAGAATGGGCTAGTTTATAGACTAGGCCAATGATTGGCATGTTGGGATAGTGGGTTGGCAAAACAAAAAACAAAAAAAAAAATGAATTAGGAGTGTGCCGAAGGAGTTAATGGGCTATGGCTGGGTTGATTTGGTGGTGTTGGGTTGCAAGGAGTTTTGTGGATGTTGGGCTAAGGGAAGTGGGCTAATTGTTCAAGTAAGGAGTGGGGAGAATAGAGGAATGGGCTAATTTGTCTAGGCTTAAATGTATTTTGGTTTAACATTTTGTTGTTTTTGTTTTCGCTTTCATTTCTAATTTTTGTTTCTTTTTTGTCTTTGCCTACTATTTTTATCTTTTTTCTAATTCTCTATTTTTAGTATTTTTGAATTTTTAATAAATAATAAAAATAAATAAATAAAAAGGCTAGACAAAATATGGTGTTTATAGCCATAATGCACATTGACATAATATGTCATTAATGGTTCAAATTTCTCACTAAACTCTTAGAACTTTAGGGTGTTACAGAGAAGTGCCACACAATAATCAACAACAGACTAATTTTTAGTCTTATTTCCAGTCCTACAATTCAAATAATGGGAATGAGATGATAGCTGTGCTAGCTATTGATAAAACACCCATTGATTTTACCTGGTATCCTGACTAAGGTGCCACTAATCATGTCACCTCATATTTTGAAAACCTAATGAAACACTTACACAGGCCAAGAACAAATACATGTTGGTAATGGGACAAGTTTAACCATTTCTCACATTGGGCATTCTTTTGTTAATTCTCCCATTGATTCCAAATTATTGCCTCTTAGAAATCTTATTCTTGTTCCTTCAATTACAAATAATCTTCTCAATGTTCCCCAATTTACTGGAGATAATAGTTCCTATTTTTTTTTTATCCTGATTATTGTCTTGTTAAACAATAGGGGTCATAATTTGTTCTTCTTTAAGGGAAGCTTAGGAGTGAAGTACAAGTGTTTGATCTCTCCCTCTTAGTCATCAATACATATCCTCACAGGTCAAGCACAAAATCTAACCCTCAACTATCATAGATTATGTTTCTTCTTGTAATCTTGTTTCAAACCCCAGTGGTTTTGAAAACTTGGTATAGAATGAATACACATACCCAATGATTTTGAAAAATTAGTATCCAATGAATCCACATACTAGGTGAATTTGAAAATTTGGTATGGAATGAATCCACATACTTAGTGGCTTTGAAAAATTGATATGGAATGAATCCACATACCCGATGATTATGAAAATTTGGTATGAAATGAATCCACATACCCAGTGATTTTGAAAATTTGGTATGGAATGAATCCACATACCAGGTGAATTTTAAAATTTGGTATGGAATGAATCCACCTACCCTGTGGTTTTAAAAATTGGTATGGAATGAATACACATACCTAAAGGTTTTGAAAAGTTGGATGGAATGAATCCACATACCCAGTGAATTCGAAAATTTGGTATGGAGTGAATCCAAATACCTAGTTGTTTTGGAAAATTCGTATGGAATGAATCCACATACCCAGTGAAATTGAAAATTTGGAATGGAATAAATCCACATACCCAGTGGTTTTAAAAAATTGGTATGGAATGAATCCATACAGTTGGTGAATTTGAAAATTTGGTATGGAATGAATCCACAAATCCAGTGGTTTTGAAAAATTGGTATGGAATAAATTGACGTACCCAGTGAATATTGAAAGTTTAGTATGGAATAAATCGACATACTAAGTGAATTTGAAAATGGCATGAAATGAATAGGCGTACCTAGTGAATTTTGAAAATTTAGTATAGAACATACTAGGTGAATTTGAAAATTTGTATGGAATGAATCCAAATACCAAAGGGATTTGAAAAATTGATATAGAATGAATAGACATAGCCAATGGATTTGAAAATTTGGTATGAAATGAATCAACATACCAAGTGAAATTCAAGAATTAGTACAGGATGAACTGAGTACCAACAAATTTCTAGAATGCTACTGGATAAAACCAAGTACCAACCACGCATCAAAAACCATGGGGTTTGAAGACAACTTACCCACCATGCATTTCGAATTTGTAAGATGCACAATGAAAATGTTAATAATGCATTTGATGATAGTTTGGGACAAAACTATCTTTTAGATAAGGAATAGAAATTATTTTTTTGAAAGCATGCTGTTGGGAATAGGTTACCTTGGAAAGGAAGTTGTATTCCCCAATTTGATGTACATACATTTGGATATTAATAAATAAAGAGTTTACTTATGTAAGCTTTATTTTCTAGTATTAAGGTTCCTAGATTCTAATAAACGAAGATACATTTGCATAAGGGTTATACAAAAGGAGATATGTTTTTTTGGATGAATTTAAAATAATATTCTTAATCACTGAATAGAGTCGGTCATTCTATTCCATTAAGTGTATAGTGTCTGGATTACCTCCATAGAAATAATGTGACTCTTTTCTAAGGGAATGATGAATCTCAAATCATTGAAGTAGTAGACTTCGGGTAATGACACTATTAAATGAATTGGAATCAAGTTCAAGTTAATACCATCACTTTGAACTTAAACTCACATATATTGCAACTGCTCGTGGCAGAACTAAAATTGTGATGGATTATGGATTTGTGTTCATGGCCATTGTGATCTTTGATATACTATTGGCATGACCATTGTGTGACATTGGTCAATACTCTGAATGTTGGGATCATAGTGGGAGTAAACCAAACATTAGGTTTGCAAATTGGACAAATTAATGTTCGACATTGACTTCTCATAATTTTAGAAATTTTCAAGAACGCAATCACGAATCTTTAGTGAAATGACTTCATGATTAATAAACTTGGATTATCTTAATGAGATTGAAATAATTCCAAAGCTTATTGCATCTTGAAATTCCTATGTCCAAACGGATTTCCCACCTAACTTTGGAGAATTCAATCCACATTGAGTTGGAATAATTTTAAGATGAAATTAATTGATAGCAAGTTGTCTTTGTCTCAATTATGACAAGAATTGTCTTAATTTAATCAAAAAATGAAAAGAAATGGAGAGAATTATTTTAAGACAATGGTTGTCTTAGGACATTTTTATATGTCTTAAAAGAGACAAATGTTGTCTCAATTTTAGACAAGTAAATTTTAGAACAAATGTTGTCCTAAGTATACTTGAATATGTGAGAAACATTTTTGTCACTAAGAAGATAAAAATAAGTCTCACATTAGTTGTCTAAATTAAACAAGTATTGCTTTAATTAGACAATATAATTTTGACAAATGTTGTTTTAATTAAGACAAGTATTGTCTTAATAGACAACCCTTATCTTAAATAATTATTTTTGTTAGGCTACTTTAAATTAATATTTGAAATATTCAAATTAATTAATTTAAATAAGTTGATGAAAATTAAATTAAATCCTCATTTAATTAGTAATTTCGGCTAACACTCTTTTACTAGGTTAAAAATTTTATTAAATTAAATGAATCCTAATAGCTAAAGTTTGAAATGTTCAAACTTAAGAGAAGCATACTAAATCTCCATGAGATGGAGAAGTGAACGACCAAGTAGGGAGAGAATGGTTTGAAATGTTCAAATCTATATCTTCCTAATTATCCTAGTTGACTAATAAGTCAAAGGGAATTTAATAAAATAAAATTCATTCATTTGATTTTTTATTCAAGCATGAACAATTAGAAAGCCCCACATATTTTATTTGTGTTAAATAAAATATGACTTTATCAATTAAATAATACAATTATTAATTGATAAATTAATTAGATAATTTGATTATCTACTCCCTCTACGGTAGGCATGTGGTTCCCTTGGTTTAATGGATTGTTATTTTTGAATTCACTCAAGTGACCTAGGTTTATATATAACTTAAACCTCTCCTTACCCTAGGCAACCTAGCAATCTACTTTAGAGAAGAGAAAAGGTTTCGAGAGCCTAGAGAGAGAGAAAATAATCCATTGCCGAGATTGAAAACACAATTTCTTTCTCTGCTTGTTTGTGTGGCAGAGAGGCATTCTTATTGGTGGAGTCGTGAGCTTGTGTGGAAGGTTCTTGGAGTGTTAATTGAGCTAATGCTACATGCCTTTCTTGAACAAAGGGGAAGGCTTTCTAGTTTAAATTTGATAGCTATTAATTATTTTCTTTTCATCTTTTGTATAATTCTAATCACTAAACCTATTCACCATAGGTTACATGGATTGGTACTTCCCAAGGAATTGGTGGTAAATGCACTTGTAAGGAAGTAAATTAGCAAGATTAAAATAACTACAAGAGGTATGTAAAATTCCTATCTATTTTACTTCTCTCTCTAGTCTTGAGTTGTTTGCTTGGTGTTTTGTTTCCACTGGTTTCAAGTTTGCAACATTTAAAAAAAAAAATCTAAAACCCATACTTATATTGTAAACACCTAGGGGTAACAACTAGATCCAACAATTGGTATTATAGCCTGGTTCATGGCTATGTGTGTGTATGTTGCATGGTTGGCACCTAGAAATTCATGTATAATGTTTGATTGTATGGATGGATGCTTATGACATGCTTATTTTGTTTAAATTAAATTTTTTTGCCATATTAATGCCTTTGGAATTTCCTTGTATTTGTTGGGATGTAACAAGAAGAGTGACCCCATATGGTCATGTTTCCTTCTTGGTTTATTTTTTGCTGTTTTTTAAATTACGAAATATGTTGTACAAAGGCAAAATACAACCAATTAGTGATATGGAGGCTATGGCAAGCACAAGAAAGTGGTAGGGAGGTCTCGATCAAGACTAAGGGAGAAGGTGAGGTTAGCCCAAGTTATGGTAAGTTGGTGGAGGCATCCCAAAGTCCAATAGTTGGAGTAAATGCAAAGGAATGAGGAGAATCAATGTAATAGATTAGGATTCTTATTTTCTTAGGATGGGCATTAATATAGTCTTGGTATATTTATAATATGTGATATTATATGCCATGACATGTCATGTAAGCTAATAGATGCCAATCAACTTCACATACTCATGCATACATTATGTTTTATATTTTAAAAGAGTTTTAAAATGATAAAACATAAGAAAGATGAATAATTTGAAAGATGGCTAATTAGCACTTAATTTTTTTCAATTAAATAAATTAGTTAGAAATTAATTAGGTCCATAATTTATAAATTAGTTAATGGTAAATTAATTTCCAACTAAAGAGTTTAATTATAAATAATTAAGTCACCTAGTAACTAATTAGTCAATTAAATTACCTATGTTTATTTTCGAACTAAGAGTTAGTATGAAAATAATTAGGAAATGGATTAGGAATTAAATTAAGAAATTCCTAAATATTAGTAAAGAGTTACTAAGACAAATCCTATCTAAAAAGTTTAGAAAGAAACCAAGTTCATAAGTGATTTAAGTTTTCTAAAGAGATGCATGCTAGAAAACTTGGTAAATTAACTTAGAATCATAAATCAATTAATTAAATTAATTAATTAAAATATTTAGTGAGAGAGGGTGCGAGTAATCCTAGAACCCATGGCCTCCAACCATTAGTCCATTATCATGGAGTTTATCTCACTTATTACAGGCAGGCATATACTCAAACCATGACTAGAATGGATTTCCTAAGTGATAAGTCTTACCTTCGTAAAACAAGTGTGACTTCTCATAGAAGCATACTTAGTTGTACATCTAGGTGTGATGAAATGGTTGGTTAATACATTCAGCATTAACCTATCAATATATTGCCTATAGTAGCTCTGTTGATAGATTGATGGGCCAAATAAAGCGCTTCTCAATTATGATAAGTATTAAGATATCAGGTAGCAAAATTGGGTGGGAGGATCCCAGCTTACCTTTGTAATAAGTATTCATGGCCCATAGTTTGTTGCTTATTTTAGAAGGTAAATAATTGTTAAACAAGAATTAATATGCTCATGCATACACATGCATCATGGTTAAAAGTTTATTCAATAGTTGTGAACACCTAATTTTGTCCAGGTATTTCTTAAAATTAACAATTTTCTCTCAAAAGAAAATAATAAAAAAAAAATAAAAGATAGAAAAATGAAAATTACAAAAAAAAAAAGAAAACTAAAAGATATATGGGAAACTAAAAAAATATTATTTAAAGAATTAATTAATTAAAATAAATGAAAAAAACAACAAAAGAAAAAAAAAAACAAACAAATAAAAAAAAAGGCGTAATGAAAAAGAAGCAACCCAACACCCATTCAAACCAGCCCAATGCACAAACAAACAAAAAAATATATATGAGAGAATAGCCCAGCCCACCAATTCACCCCAATAACCCGATCCAGAAGGTAGCCCAAATCGGTCCAGCATAATGGGTGACCCGCAACCCGGTCACACTCTTAACTCGGATGCCCCCTCCTGAAACCCTAACAAACCCTAATCCCCAAATTAAGCTTTGTCTTATCGGTCCCTCTCACCTCTGCTGCCCTTTCCCTCTGCTCCACGCTTTGCGCCACTCCTCAGTACCCCTCTACTTCTTATCATCCCCCTTTTATCTCAGTGTGTTTGTTTTTTTGTTTTGACTGAAGACCGCCACGAATCTCTCCCATTTTCTTCCTTAAATTGCTGACAAGTTCTCTCCTCCATCATCAAAAGGGATTTGACACGAGGAATTGATTTGGTTTGCTTACCATAAAAGGACACCAACGAGAGCAAAAAGGAAATCAGAGAGATTTGATTATTCATTTTGGTTTGAATCACGTTGTGGGGAGAGGGATTTTATTTAGGAAGCTTGACCCTAATCTATGACTATAAAAAGGGAGGAGACTGAGAGCTTTAGAGGATGGCAGAAAATCACAAATCTGAGACCATTAGAAACAGAGGAGAGAAGGAAACGAATCCAAGATTGGGTTATTACGGGTCCTGAAAAGGCTTTTTTTTTTGTTTCTCTTTCTCAAGTTCTTTGGTGATGAAAAATGCTGTAATTGTTTTTGGAACACTGATTCCTTGTCTAAATCATAATTTAATTATGATTCAGATGAAATTATTGCTTGATTTTTGTTTAATCCCGTGTTGGGTCAATATGGCATATCAATGTTGGATGGCTGTTTCAGTCTAATTTAATTACATGGTTATGTCTGTAAAGAGTTTTAATTTGGGAACTTAAATCTGGATGTTGTTCTGACTTAGCTTAATGAAATTTGGAACTCAAGATTTAGTAAAATACACTTTTGTTGTTAGGTTTGAAGTGTTACTACTGGTACTGGGCAGTTTTAGCTTTGATTTTGAGTATTTTATTTAATTTAAGAAATGGATTAAGTCTCAGCTCATGGCTTAACTAGGGTTGAAACCTTTTTCAAGTTACCATTCAAGGTGGTTTAAGGTAGTATCAGAATCTCTAGTTGAATATGTGATTACATGGCAGATTGTTACTCTTTCTTTTTATTATTATAATTTTCTTTGCGGTTTCTTTTAAAAAAACCAAGTAAAGTTGCTGTTGTTTTTTTTAGAAATGCTGTTGTTCTTTTTATCTAGTAAGGCCCAGAATGTGATTCCTGTGGTTTGGTTTGTGGCAATAGTTGTTGTCATTCGATTGAAGGGCACTCCCTATGTTTCTCGTGAAATCAGTTTTGATTTTCATTTGATTTAGAACCTATTACGGAAAAAGGGGGAAAGACTAGTGCTGACTTTGTTTTAGGTTTTATTTGCTTAAAACTGATTGGTTGGCTTGGACGCATATCCTATAGTTCTGAAAAGAGGAACACATGTTGCTAATTCACGTTCTGTTGTATCAAGAGGATGGTCCTGAGTTGACATTCATAATTTGTTGGTTGATCCTAAACGAATTCTATGATCCATTATAAAAAGAAAAGAGTCACTTTTGATTAGTGGTTTGTTAGTTGATGTCCGTAGGATGAATTGGTCATTGGATATTGTGTTGATATACCTCCTTATGTGGCTGATTTTGTTTGTTCAAAAACAATGCATGCTTAAAAAGCTTTAAAGGCTCATTTAAAATTTTCCATATATTGGGTTTCAAACACCCACCTAATTTGGTTCTTTAAACTAGGGTTCAAGACTACATTCTCTTCTAAATGGCTCTAAGGGCCTAATTGGTTCAATAAAGGGGTTCAAGGCCCAATGGCTTTAAGGGCCCATTTGAGTATACTCAAAGTGAGGTTCAAAGTTGTCACGCCCCAATTTAGGACATGTGACCGGCGTAGGGAATTACCCTTCAAGTAATTACCTACCAGTCTAAAATACCAATACAGTAAATATCATTCAAAACCATCCTTAAATAAGCAATAAAGCTGAAATGCCATTTAAAAAAATAATCTAAGTTAAACTTTTATTGGAAATTTTGACAGAGTTTCCCTTGAAATATGGACTATCTCAGGGTACAAACCTGCAAATAAAACAAGGTGGACATACCCACCACCAACTAGAAGCCTCAGTGGCTTATCAGAAAAGCAGTAAAAGTCCATCATGGACTGTATATCCAAATTTCACAGAATTATGCAATTTAACTTACAGACCATGAAAATAAATTAAAATGCAATTAAACCTATCCAACATTTGTCAACAATCCTCAAGTATACTCTAACATATACTACTCAGATAGTCTCCTACCAAGTCAATCCGTAGGTTCAAAAGGTGCAGGCAGAGCTGAAGGTAAATCACCAATCTGTTGATCTGAAATTGTAAAAATGAAGGGTGAGTCCATGGCAACTACCGAGGCTACCAAATTAGATTGTTATTATAACCAATTCACCAATTAATTGTAGCATAAAAGGCTCACCGGGTCGAATCCGTGGACCATTGGAATTAGATAATCAAATTAGGATTAGGAAAATAAAGGGGGGGTGTTAAAATGGATAACAGATGACAGTAATTACAGTAACTGATAGAAAACAAGGGTAATGACAGAAATTTAAGACAACCAATCCAAGGGGGATAACCAATCTTGAAGTTAATTTATCCTTGATTACTAAACATATATTCAAACAATAATCTCGTCCTTAATTTTCAGAACATGTTGAGAAGCCTTAACATAGCTCTGAGTTCACTACTGAATAAGCATTCAAAATTTAGTTAATCTGGGTTAGAAAATTAAGCATTCATTTAACTCCTTTTTAACTTATAGACCAGAACCAAATCAACTGAACAATTCATCAATCAAGTTGATGCACCATTCAGTCTCCAAAAATCATCTTAGCACATGACAACTACGCAGCTACCACATGAATATTCCAACAAGTTAAGCAACTCAGTCAAAATAATCAAAGAGGGGAGAAAACGAAGTGATTGTTTGAGATGCAAAAAATTTAAACCAGAATCTCCAAATTAAACATCAAGATTGTCACTCCCTAGGATTGATCAAGGAGTTTAGCCGTCCATGAAGAAGAGGGACGAAAATACAAAGGAATAAGTTGCAACCCTAGACATAGCAGAGAAGAAAAGAAACCAGAGGCAATAAAACAGTAACCTTAACCCTAGCTGCTGCTGCCAACGTATTAACGAGCAGGAATCGTGGAGGTATTTGTGTAAATAGGTATAATCTGTGTAATCGTAGAAATTATAAAAATGAAAGAATTAACGATAATAACTATAAGTATACGAAAGAAAAAGAACCTTATTTTGTTTTGGTTCAACCCATAATTATATATGAAATAGCAGACGGTATATGAAACCCTAATTCACTAATTACAAGTCTGTCCTTAGGTCAAAATGGCCTCCAGCTGTTGAACAAGCTATCAAAAAGTTTCTTGGGCAACATCATCAGTAAAACGTACAGCTTTGATAAGTGGTCAGCAAATGAGTGTCTTCCAGTGGTAGCATTCCAGTTTTGGATTCTAAGCTAATTTCTAGTCATTAAACATCCGAATCAGCCTTGGAGTTCTTCCTCAAAGTTGTATAGATTTGTCTTATCTTTACTGCAAAATAAATTTTGTAATTATCAGATGTCTAGAACTCAAGTTACAGCCAAAATACCAAAGCAACGTAAAAGCTCAAATAATGCTTAAATATCTCATTAAACCAAATTAGAGCTCAAAGTCACAAAGTGTGATTAAATTGAAGGATTTAGGCATATGAGAGGGTTAAAAAACTAAATGTGAGGCTGAAATAGTATATGGAAATTGTGTTTATCAGTCCACTGACTCAGTGAATGGAAAAACAGACTTACAGATTGATACATAAACCCCATCCTGTAACGTGCATTACCACTAAAATAATGTGAAATCTCATTTTTTTTGTACTATTAAACATAGTAAGCACCTAATGCACATTACATTCAGGAAAGAAAACAATTCTTACTTTATAATCATAATTTACATAATATGAAATTTGAAATAACAGTATATCCCATAGTACTTTAATCAAAGTATAATTTTCTAGGATCCATCAATATATAGGGGAGAACCTAAACTGCGAAAACGGTGTTCTCGCTCCAGAGGATAAATCTCAAATGGAGGGTAAGCCGATCCTCACCTTCGGGAACTGCACTCACCGAAGGGAAACTAAATTTTCTGTTCTCTTCCAGGCATTTCCATCCGGAGGAAAGATTCACAATAACATTGAATCTTCAGTCAGGAACTACATTCACTGACAGAAGTACCCTTTACCAAGAACTGCCCTCAACTGATAAAGGTTGCGACCTACGTGCACCTAGTGGTTCTACCACCACTCTACTACGGATCCCAAATTACAGTTCTAAATTACTTTCATAGTACTTGTACCCTTCAGACTTTCAAAATATCAAAATTTATACACTTTTCATGCCATGGACAAAATAATAATTTTCCATATAAATATATAATA